>CM066032.1:350361349-350619023 GCA_033557465.1 Ichthyophis bannanicus
GTGTTCGGTGTATTGTCTCTGGTTTGTTAGGTATATCTGATGGTTTTCGGGTGTCTTGTATTTTCTCCATCTCCGTTCCATTTTTATGAGATCTCTTTTTTCTTGTCGTATGGTTGTGGAGCTACCAGGGTTGGAGGTCTCATGTTGTTGCAGTGTTTCTTTGGTCTGGTAGCTGTAGCTGTGGCTGCGTTGGATAGTGTGTTGTGCCAGTTGGTTATAGGTGAGTCGCCAGGTTGTCTGTTTCTGTTGATAGTTGATTTAACGTGTCTAGTAGGAAGGCGTCTATGTCGAAGTTTCTTGATGATAGCCTTTGTGTGGGGGGATTGCTGGTTTGGTCGTTGCGTTTGTCTTTTTGACGTTGCATAAAAAGGATCTTGATTTATGTGGTGGTCTGACCAGGGGGACTGGGGTGATGGACGGTTGTTGAGATTAGAACTCTTGAAGTTAGGAAGTTGGTTGCAAATATGAGGTATGGTGTAGAGCCCAAGTCTGTGTGTTGGGGCGTTGATGATTTGGGTGTATTGTAGTGATGTCCAGTTGTTTGGAGGGAAGGCCATCATGCAATCTTTGTTGTTGGTGGACTTCGAGGTTTGAAGTCCCCCAAAGCAGATCAGCGTTTGGGTTTGTTAGTTGCGGTTGAGAAGCACATCGCTGTTCTCGAGCGTGGCTGCTAGTTCATCAGGTGCTGCTCGGGCGAGCTTCGGTAGGTCAGAGCCGAGTGGCCACATGTTTGTTCATGATGCTGAGTGTGTTGGCTTTGTGTTGTATTGGTGGAGCTGTGCGTTTTGAACTTCAGGTTTTTCTTTGCCATTATTGAGAACCCCTCTCTCCGCGTTGTGGTGAGTGGGCAGGTGTAGGCTGTGTAGGTGTCTGGTACCAATTGATGGGAGTAGGACTGTGTCGGTGAGGATTGAGCAGGTTTCTGTAATGCAGAGTATGTCTCGGATTGGGGTTGCTGTCTAATGTGGTCTGCTATTGTGTGTATCTTGTTTGCATATTGGACCTTGCGTTTATGAGCTCTATGGTTGGTTTTCTCCGTTGTGTTGTGTTGGACTCCGTGGAAAATTGTGCGGAGGCCACGGGTGGATTTTGTGTTGTGTTTTTTCTTCTTGTTGTTGATGTGCTGTGTGTGGCATGGTGATTGCATTGTGGAACTATATATTGCCAGGTGGTGGGTGGGTGCCATTGGAGGTTATTGGTGTAAGTAGTGGAGGTGGGGGTCTGGTGTCAGGATATGTGTTAGGAGGGAGGCCTGAATGGTAGAAACCATGTTGTGATCCATGGTGGTTATGTCTTGTTGCTGTTTTACGTGGTGAAGTCTGCTTGCGGTTTTGGATGCTCAGGTGAGCCGTGTTGCACAGCTTTCGTATAGTTTCCCTGACCCTGTGTGAATCGAGTTTCCTAAACTCACCTGGTCGGTTTTTTTGGTGTTGCTGTTCAATGTTTGGTCAGCTTCCGACCTGTCTTGGTGGAGCCGAGCATTGTGGGGGTCCGTTGTTGGCGAGCTCAAAACCCAGCCCTGGGGCGCTTCAAGCCCGTAGTTGCCTTAACACGTGTTGCTTTCAGCGCGGTGGGGGTACGTCCCTGGGTTTGGTGGAAGCGGTGCGTGTTTTTTCGTCGTCAATGTTGGTTGGGGAGGGGACTCCTTCTTTTTTTTTTTTTTCCGCCTAATGGCCAACCCGATCCTAAGGGTCCCACGCCAAAGGGCCCTCTGTGCGAGGCCCTCAGGCGCGGGCACCGCCAGGCACGGGCGCGCCGGTAGGGAACGACGACTGCTTTAAGCGGCGTTGTTCGGGTTAGCGCGGCTCCTCTGCTCCCACTGCCCGGATTGGCCCAGGAGCTCTCCCACTGCTCCCGATTTGGGCAGGAGTTGTTGCCAAGGACGCCGGGGCTGATAGCGGCACCAAAGCGGCTCCCTCGGGGGGTACGGGGACGCACGACTTTTAAAGCGGTTTCTGGGTTAGACGCGGCTCCTCTGCTACCACTGCCCGGGATTGAGGCGAGGAGCTCTCCCATGCTCCCGATTGGGCAGGAGTGCGTTGCAAGGACGCCGGGGCTGAATAGCGGCACAGGCACATTGGTGGGTGGGTGCTCATCTGTGGCCTGCAGGTGGACTCTCCCCGGAACTAATGGCCGTGGCCACCGACATAAGTAGCCTCCTCCTCCGCCTCCTCCCTTCCCTACCTCGCAGGGATGTGAGCGGACGGCCACAGTCATCCCCCTCCTCCGCCACCCTCCTCGTCCACCGCACCCTCCTCTATCGCATGTGTCAGCAATGGTGCTGTAGTCACCTGTATTGTGGGGCAACCACAGATAGCAAACATATGTTTACGCACTACAGCTATGTTTACCCGTGTGTGCTGCAGTCAACACCATACCTCGAGGTGGTGTGGGACCCAGCATCGCTGTGCTGCATACAGGGCCCACCTAACCACACCCCCATACCTGTTTGTAGCACAACATGTACCTGCCCCCAGGTGGAACAGGTGTGTGTTTTCAGGTCCGCCACACCTAGTTTGTTTCCCATCCTGTCCAGCTACCGCCATAATGTGTGCAGGTGATCCCCCATGCCGTCTGTCACCCCATCTGGCCAACATCTGTCCACTCCCGGCTGCTCCTTTCTCACACTTCCACCTGTATTTTCTACCCCCTGTTTGATTGTGCATGCCATTGAGCAGGCCATATGTCCCTGGGACATACTGTGGAGCACACTGTCTACATGTTTCTGGCAGTGACCTACTGTGCTCGAGCAGCTAATGTAAAGCATCTTGTGCCCATTGACAGGCACATGTATCAATGTGCGTATTGGATGTCACATAAACATGCACCCCTCACAGGCCAATGCTATATTACAGGGATGAGAAGCACTGTGGGGGGGGGGTAGGTAAGGGCCTGGTACACGTGGAGATGTTTGTGACAGGTCAGGGGACTGAGGGGATGAGGGACACATGTTGAATGTGTCCCTGCAGCATGGCAGGCAAACAGTGTGACGCGAGCCAATACAAAGACGTGTGGAGCTCTGAGGGACAGACACATATATCTTTAGAGACATATGCCTTGTCCCAACACAGGCCATGTTTCCGTGACTTCCACAGGGGCAGAGGGTCGACAACACACTGCCGTATCGCATCCGCAACCGTGTATTTCTACACTTGCCAATGCATTGTCATATGCCGGCGACAGGGAAGGTCCCCATACAGTATGCTGTTCTTGGGGGACTGCTGTAATGCCAGGCGTACATACCAATGCTGTGGAGACCGCTTTTACCGTCATTCACTGTGCTATCCACATCCTTTACAACAACGTCACATATGTCCACATCTTTTCTACCTTGCTCAGATGTACGGTGTGCGGTGAAGGAGGGTGATAGCACAGTTATAGATTTAACGCATTTTGTGATCTGCATTGCCTGATGCCTGCCATATCTGCAGTCTCCAACTGCTCCATGATGTAGGTGAACCGTTCCGTTCGACCGCTGTTAAAGGTTTTGTGGCCAGGGTGTAGGTGTACATGTATGAATGAGGTGGAGGAGCACTTGTCAGGGTCACGTACTGCCCCTGCGGCTGCCAGCACAACCAAGCATATGTTTGGGTACGTGGCATTTGTGTTTGCCACAACTATGTATTTGTCCTACAGGTCATCCCGGAGTCTTTGTATTGGCTTGATGTTACCTTGGGGTGTGCGCGTGGTGTTTGTGTTGGACAGGAGTGTGCAGGGGTACAGCACAGACCTCTGACACCAGCATGGGTACATGATGGGGCTTGGTAGAGATTTATGGGGTGCATGTGCAAATGTCTGCCATCTACACAATGGCTATTTCACCAAGGTATGGAGAGGTGAAATATATGCGTAGCATACGTACCTGCATGCGGATTCTGCTGTATCCAGGGCCACAGGAAGGCCATATGTGTATATTGGCCCAAGCCTGTCTGCACAAGCTGCTGCTCTAGGGTGTGAGCATGGATGGTAGGTGGCCCCCTCCACCTGTGCCACTGGCATGCTGTCGTTCTGCACACAGGTGCGGGCGCACTCCCTCTTTTGATATCAGAATACCTCTTCTTTAGACAGTCATGTCTCGCAGAGGGCCCCCTACCTCGGCAACTGCTCTGCGTATCTCCTCCCACACCGCATTAACGGCCTGCTGTACTTGTGCGGCTGCTCTGCCTCCCAAACAGAACCTCATAGTTCTCGAGGGACCGTAGCGAGGAGGTTGTGGTTCTCAGCATCTGAGGAACCATGTGGCCCTCCTCCTCTGGGTCTCAGGTACAGGGGCCCTTTTCCTCTTCCCAGTGTGGCGGCTGGGTGCAGCCTGGCCCCTGTGTTGATGGCCCTGCTTCTGGCTCAGCCGCCATAGCCCCTGCCTCCTGCTCAACTGGTTGCCGCACCTCCTGCAACACCCTCACCCTCCCTTTCCCTCATCCTTTCTCTGTCACTCTCTCTATCACTCCCTCTATCCCTTCACTCTCCCTCTCTCTCTCCCTCTCTCCCACCCTCCCTCTATCCCTCTCAATGTCCCTCTCTCTCTCCCTCACTCTCACCCTCACCGTGCCCCTTCCACTCTCCCTATGGCTCTCACTCTCCCCCTGCCGCTCCATCGCCCTCCCTCTCCCCACTCCCCTGGCCACACGCAACCTCACCTCACCTCACCCCTTCTCCCTCTCCTACGCCACACACTTCACAGACAACAGATATGAGCACAATACTACAAACACAACACAATAAACTGAACAGTACACACCGCAATACAGAGACAATTGACGACAATCCACTACACTGACACCTGCTCCAATACCTCCTGCTCTCACACTTCGCTATCCTACCTCTCACTCCTCACTCATCCCTCAACGTGCAACAGGCGTGCAGGGTGATTTATACGTTTTAGACGGTTACCTACATTGGCACATGTGCAACTGTGCGACGGCGATGCTTGTGCGTGGCGCGTATGTGACATTGCGCATGGGCGTGCGTTGGTGGATGTGTGTGTGCGTGATACGCATGTGCAGCTGTTAGCGCATGTGCGTTTGAGTGCATGTGACGTCACGCACAGGTGACGCATACGCACAGGCGACGCATACGCCCATGCGTAACGAGTTGCACATGCGCGCCGCCCACAGACAGGACGCCCATGCATAAGGGGTTGCACATGCATGCAACACCCACACCGACGCAAATGAGGGCATTGCTGCACATGCGCGCCGCGCACGGCCATAACCGCGCATGCGCAAGGTACGTACAACATAACCTGGATAAAAATGATTGCAGATTGGGTCCACATTGAGGGTTGTTTCGTAGGCGCGGTGTATGTTGGTTGTGAGTTACAGGGAGAGAAAGGCAGCTGTAGTGTATTGGATTCTGTGTGTCTGTATGGTATTGTTCTGTATTTCTCCGTTTACTGTGCTGTATTGTGTGGATCTAGTCTTGTGTGGTGTCTGCTGTAGTTGTGCTGTACGTTGCATTGTATTGTGCTGTTTTGTGTGTCTCCTTTCTTGTGTGGATTGTAAGGTGTCCAGTGTTTAGGCAGGTGTGGGTGTGTTTTGTGTGTGTGTTTTGTGTGTGTCTGTAGTTCATGGCGGCTGTTTATGTTGCTGCATGTGCCCTGAGACGTGGGTGGATGCTGCGGTTGCAGGACAGGGGAGATGGTGCCCATGGGGCTGAGGCACAGGGCATGGGTGTAGACCCGCAGCAACTCAGACCTGCAGCTGTGGGGTGGTCCACACAGGTGCTGTGCGTGGACGACGCAGATGGTGTGCTGAGGTGCAGGCTCGGCAGCCACGCCTCTACAGGACCAGAGCCCAGCACCAGGGCATGCGTGAGGACCTGGTCATATCCCTGTACCTACTGAGAACAAGGGCAATTCGTGAGCTCAATGAGGATCTGCTACCTGACCTCGAGCCCCAGACTTATCGGTCACATTCCATACCAGGTTAAGACAAGCTCCTTGCAGCCTTACATTTCTTTGCCTCTGGCTGTTTCCAGTCATTTGTGGCTGCAGTGGGTGGCATGAGCCGCCCCACCTTCTCACGCTGTCTCCACCAAGTACTGCGTGCCATGGTCAGCCGGGTGGGGAATTACATAGCCGTTCCTCACATTGGGCAACAGTGGGGACCCTGAACCAGGCCTTTGCGGCGTTAGCTGGGATACCACACGTGATGGGAGCTATTGATTGCACACATGTTGCCCTGGTCCCGCCTAGAGACAGGGAGGTGGTGTTCCGCAACCGCAAACACTACCATTCCCTGAATGTTCAGGTTGTATGTGATGCTAATCTGCATATTCTGAATGTGGTCCCGCGGTTTGCAGGGTCCACCCATGACTCCTATATCCTGCATCAGCACTGTTCAGGCAATTTGAGGAGGGACAATATGGGGACTGTATATTGCTGGGTGAGTATTTCCATCTAACCTATTATGTGCTGCATATATGTATTGGTTTATGTAACATCTGTTATATAGGGCGCTGTTTGCCAGCTTTGCATTTGTAAACGTACCTCACGTTCAAAAGACATATGACTGTTATGTGTTTACATTGTTACAGGAGTGTATATGTGGATTAACAGGGGACCTGATTTGAATTGAGACATCGGATTGTGATACGGTTTGATCATACCCTGCTCATGTTGGTCTGGAAACTAAGCTCAGGTGCAGATGTGTGTCCTGTTGGTGGATTGGTACTAGTGTGTGTGTGTGACATCTGCCCACATGAGGGGGGGGGGAAGGTTGCTGCCCATCACACACACCTGTGATGGCGGTTCATTTTCTGGTCCTTTTGTTATTTCATGTAACGTTTATGTTCTGGACAATCCATACACCTAACCCTTGTCATGTGTGTGTGAGGTCCACACACTCACTAAGTACTGGGTTGACACCCCGGTGGTCGCGGATATACTGGGTGGGGAGGGGGGGGCTACATATGATGGCTTTCCATGACCTTAGAAACTGCGAGTACAGTTTTGAAGATGGAGGGTCATGCATTTGGCCTGTTTCACCGCAGGAGAGATACCTTTGGCCACTGCAGATGTGGTGGGACATAGGCGACGTTGTATGTGCTGATCCTAATTTTGTTGAGCATTGTGGACAGGTTGACAGCAGGGGCAAGGGACTACATGGGTGAATACAGAGAGGTATTGGTCGCACATACCCAGGTAGGTACTCTGCCTCTGTCCATGTGATTGGTGCAAGCTCATGTGGGCTACGGTGTGCACTTCTGTGGTCCACAGTTTAAAAAGGCTCTGAACATGATGGAGACAGTGCAGAGGGTGGCTACTGAAAGGATAGGTGATTAGCAGGAACCTGCATATGGAGTCAATATGCTCATTTTTGAGATGTGGACCTTGGAGGACAGGGGGTATAGCGGTGATATGGTTGTGGACCT
The DNA here is from genome assembly GCA_033557465.1 of Ichthyophis bannanicus. Lineage (NCBI taxonomy): Eukaryota > Metazoa > Chordata > Amphibia > Gymnophiona > Ichthyophiidae > Ichthyophis > Ichthyophis bannanicus. Next base: position 350,368,721 of record CM066032.1, read on the forward strand.
TGTCAGACCTCCCTGGCATACATGGTCTGGGTGCGAGGCTCCATCGGATTACATCACAGTTTTGGGTTGTGTACATTGCTGACATATACTTTGAACAGGTGATATGTGTATTGGTGGTATAGTCTAACGTTGGAGGTGGTCGAGATGAGGACAGGAACTGCAGTACAATACGCATGTGCCACACATAGAGGATTTCTATAGGTACAACTGGGACTGGTTTTTTTATGGCAGTATGTACATGCTCCATAGGCCATGTTTACCATTTATATCAACATATGTATATGTTTCACAAATGCATAGTTGCTGTGTCACATATGTCTGTCAGGATGTGTTCTGCATTTGTTTCGCACGTCCATACCTGTGTAAATGAGAGGTAACATGCACTCATGCATTGACATGCAACATTTCTTTCTGCAGGTGATGCAGGGTATGGGTGTCGCCCCTGGCTGCTGACCCCTGTGCGTCATCCACGGACACATGCAGAGTGGAGGTACAATGAGGCCCACGCCTCCAGCCGCTCTGTCATAGAGCGCACCTTTGGCGTGTTGAAAAGTCGCTTCAGGTGTCTGGATAGGAACAGGCGGGGCCTTACAATATAGACCTATGACTGTGGCAGAGATTATCATTGCCTGTTGCATCCTGCACAACATTGCTCTCAGGCACAATATTCCTGCAGAGATTAATGAGGATCTGAATGATGATCCACCATGCCCCCCTGTACGTGCCAGTGGTGACACACAAGAGGGCACAGCGGTCAGGCGGAGGTTGATTGCAGAGATCTTCTCTGGAACGTATTGCATATATTCCCACATAAATGTGCTGTTCTGTGTGTGTGATGGTCATAAAGGTTTTTGTGTCGGAACATATCACCTTCAGGTGCAACACTACATTGTCATTCAACTTAACATCCCACGGTCACATATAGCCATGCGTGTGTGACCAACAATGTGGCCGGGGCACAACAGCAGCTGTTGGTGTATTATGTGTGTGGGTGTTGATACACCTTTCAGATACTTTGTGGGTCACATTCCAAGTTAGTTGGTGGTGGTGATAGCAGTTGCTGTGAAAAGAAGAGTTCGTTGGTTTCATGGTCGGGATGGAGCACGGTGGCAGGCATATGTTGCGGTAGTCACAGTGGGAGGGATGACCCTGTTTTGTGGACAGTTCCCCTGCGGGGTATTTGTTTATATTGTACACTTTTTGTCCACTTGTGTGGGTGTTATGCTTGTGTGAGCTGGCTATGTGTGTATGTTGGCTAGGTGTGGTGACACATGTCATACATAGCACAGAGCACATGCTTATGACTGCTTTCCAATGATGTTATTAATTATGTGCGACGGTTGTTAATGCAACCCCACAGTGTGCCCTGATGTATACCTTATCACGTAGCCTTGACATCGATGTGTGGCAGAAGGGGACCTGCGCTGTGTGCAGCCAGGAGGCCATATCATTGATGGAAGCTGTATTGTGGTTGGCCAGTCAGTGCATTGTTGCATATGTACACACATACAGAGGTGATGGACGTCAGATCAGCAAAGGGTGGGTTACAGTAGCCAAGTGGTACGCTGCATGTGTGTGTGTATATTCAGTTTAGAGGTTGTCCACGAGGAACATGGCATGTGTAGCCGATGCTATCTCAACATATGCCACATTGCTGGATGTGTCATCAGACTCTGGGATTTGTATGCAGAGGATGTGGTAAGGGCTGTTATTGTAGCTGAGTTTGAATGGAGGTTTGGACATGTTCCTGCAGGACAGGTTATAGACCACTATAGAAGAAGGTACCCCGGATAATCGGTGCTTGACACAGTACAGGTATTGTGGGACCTGTGTCTTTTGGGGATACAGCTAGGTACATATGACCTAGATTGGCCACTGTTGGATACAGGATACTGTGATGTCTGCTGCTCGGAAAAACCCAGTATGACGTATGGCATATCTTACATGCTGTGGATGTGTGTAGGGCAGGAAAGCACAGTCCACATCAGCAAGTACCTTACGGAGCTTGCAAGGGATGTTAGGTCCACATACACACAGACACCTAGATGACAGGTAGGTGGTTATGGTGCACATATAGGCCATCCAGGGTTTGACATTCGCACTCTCACACAGTGGGATGACATGCAGCCATTATGGTCAGGTCACAGGCAGACATGGGGGTGTGGTTTTACAGACGTGGCGCTGACATTTGCCATCTATTTGAGCGCATCATCAGCACACAGCTGTCATAATATTTGGGGTGTGCGAGGTACACTGCAGGATATGTCTTTGGCCCATGGATACAGGAGGTGTTACTGCATATCTCCATGTGTTACAGCAATGTACAGTGGGGTAACATAGAACAGTGGAAGGGCAGTACACACGGAGAGGGGGTATTGGTGGCAACATGGGGGAGACAGCCTGATATTGTGACCTTGGGATGGGCCATAGACATGGGGGAACAAACACCTATCTTGACCAGTGTGTACAACAACAGAGTGGTAAGGGAGATGACAGGGGGATTGGGGTTACCTTTATATAGCAACGGACACTTCCGTGCTGCCTCTCCCATGTCACAGTTCCGTACAGTGTGATAGTGCACAGCCAGTCCATAGGTCATGTTGTGGGGTGTGACAGCTGGGGGACAGAGAGGTGCAGTGTGTGTTTCACACCTTGGACATGAAATATGTTTGTTTCTCTTGTGTTTTCCACTGCACAGGACATACTTTGTGAGGAAGCTGTTTCTGTGGTGCAGTGCCACCTGACTGGACAGCAGCCACGATGCTGCGGTCCGGGGTAGTTGGATCTACAGCTACATTGTGCCTGCAGTCATGGGCCCAACATGTCGTATGGTATGTGTCATACTGTGCAGATGTTGTGGTGGTTTTATTTCCTTAGGCCTCCCTTACCCATATATATTGCTGTTGTCAGACATATCCCTATGTGTTTGTGTACAGTATGTCTTCTGCAAAACTGTTTATGGCATTTGTACGACATAGCTACATGTGTATGTGTTTTCGTCTGACTTACAGGAAAATGCACTTGCTGCCTCCCCAACACTGTTATCTCAGCCATCACCGGGGTATCAGGGCAGGTCACTGGCCTTTATGTCCACAAGTTGCCAGTTGTGCACATACATGCCATGTATCACAGCTGTCCCGCAGACCGACGCATACTGTGTGGGTGCATGTTTATGCGTTGACTGTGTGCTGATGCAGTGTCCAGTCATGGTACATTATCATGTGCTGTGAGGGGTGGGAGCACCTGGGGGGCAGTGGTGACTGTGCTACCTCTACCGTAGTGCTGTTTACATTGTCAACATTCTCAACATGTGGTGTGCGTTGTGAGCATAACTGTGTATTGTGTTCTGAGGGACCACTGTTGAGCAACCTTTTTTTATTTCAGGTATCGGCATGATGTGGACATGCATCAACAGTGACTTGACATGGTGATTCTACCTGTTTGGCTGACATTGTCTCCCTTCACTGTGACCTGATGTGGCTGTGGAGTCGCTCAAGGGGATCGATGACGTACACATAATGCACACACAGGGTATGTTGGACCTTTGTTATTTGGGGGTACATGTGGCTGTACCTGTTGATGAGTTACTGTTTGTCTCATGTACATGTCATGGTGCCTGTCTATGCACACGAACAGATGCATATAGTGTGTAGCAGTGTGACATGGATATGGACATGCCCATATCCATGTGACACCCATTCTGCATTGACATTTGATGTGTCAACAATATGCATATTATTTCATGTTCATATTATGTCATGTTTGCCTTTTCATCCGTTTCTTCTGTATTTTCACAGGTGCGACTCTCTGCAATTTGTGTTGTTTGTACAAGGTGTCCAACACGACCATACGTATCCTCTCCTGACACAGGACAGAAGGCATCCCGGACACATTTCCTACAGTGCATCTGGCGTCGCCATCACACACCTTTTGGGGAACAGACCACCATGGAATTGTTTCTGGGGAATGGTGCCATTGGATGTTTGACTTATGCGAGTGGAACACATGCCTGTGATGGACAGTATTGCTTTTGGACCGCTGCTTTGGCCATGACGGACCTGTACACCACACTGTTTCTGCCATTCTGGGGCTGGGGGTCCTGCGCATTGCAGGGGACACAGATGAACTTTCACGGACTGTGGCATATTGGAATGTGACACTTGGCTATGCAAGCCCAGGGTTGCATGGAGACGTTTGACCTGACCTGTTGGATTACAGATACACCTTGCTTTTTGGACGCTGGGTGTAGCAGGGACTGACATTGTCAGTGTATGTTGTACATTCCTCCCCAGTTGTGTAGTTGTTGTGGGTTGGCCATGTGTGTGACATGGCACCCAGGATACGGTCATCTGTTAGTTTCAACACGAGCATACAGCCATGTTAGTGGCATGGGGGTGACGATGGGGCGGTCATATTATCTATGTCCACCTGCCCTCCACCTGAACATGATACCGTTTTTCCCACAACAACCCTTTCATGCCCAACAACATCATTGATTGATGTTTGCAATGGGCAAGGGTGTTTACATGTATGAGTGGCATCACTGTATCATGTTGGTATACGGATGGTGCTTGTGGTTATGACTGCTTATGTTTGTGAACCACAGCATGTGGACCTATGGCTTTTGTGTAGTTCACTGTAGGATGTTTGGCCATCATGTCCATCTTAACATGCTGGTCATTGTGTTTGCTTACTGTACAGACGTGACACTCTGCATGTATGTACACACCTTACATTGCACATCTGTACGGTCCTGTTTATCCGCCGCGGTAATGACACTCTCATTGCGCCATTATATTTGGTGTGTGGCAGTGTGGGTGTCCATTGCCCTCCTTCAATTGTGCATTCCATGTACCGTGTTATATGTGTCCACACACTGTCTAACCAACAAACACTGGAAGGGGCACTCCTGCATGGTGTTATCTCTGCAGCTTTCTGCAGGTTGTTTTGTTTGTATTCGCTCTGGGTTCATGTGCCTCTGCGACCTGTTAGCATATGCTCATTGTGCTGGTGATGATTGCTGTGATCTACATTATCGCATTTCTGATTCCTAGATCAGGCATTAGGTGAGAGGTTGCACATTACGTTCAGGAGTTATTTTCACTTGACAACATATGATGTTTTCATTTGTGAGCCTCCTGTGTTGCCTGATGGCTATGTTGCGAGGGACAGGTGATGTGTTTTGGGTCCTCATCCCAGCAACGCCTACGGTTTTCATGCACTCATATGTGCGTGACACATTTGAGGGATGCAGCAGCAGGTGGGGGGTGGGGACCTGATGGCCAGTGCATAGCGTGCACCTGTTGCACATTATATCTCGTGCCCTTCACTTACAGTCAATGAAGTGACCTTTCTGTGGGATGTGGGTTGGTGCCATGCTAAATGTGTTTCTGGTCTCTCACCAGGGCTGCACTCACCTTGATATTATGATAACACGGTCTACAGTGTCTGTGAGGGGTGACCCAAATAAAGATATGTATTTGACACACATCTGTCTCTTTTGCTCCTTGATCATGGTGACACACATGCAATGCAATGTGTGCCTTTGAGTCGGTCCTGACCTGACTCCCTGTGACCCTGAAACTCCAGGGTGTTCTGGTCAATGTCAGTTTTCTGGTCATTCGTCCACGGTAATGGGGGGTTACGTGACATGCCCAAGGCCACAAGGAGTGCTAGTGTGAATCGGGCCCTGGTTACTTGATGTCCACAACAGGTTTATGACCAGTAGGCTACTCCTCCACTCTTTGAGCACATGTGCACTTCTATAGACTGGTTGCTGGTCATGTCCATGGTCCACCTGTGCTCACATCCTTGTAGAGTGACAGGTGTGTATATGTCACCCATTTGCAACATCAGTGGGTTTTACAGGTTCCCACATAGACCCTCCCTTTGGACTATTTGTTCTGCCTTGTGCTCAGTGTGCTGTTTGTGGTAGTGGTTAGAGGCATGTGTTTTAACACAGTAGTGTGCAGGTTTGATCCCCACATGTGGTTGTTCTGTTGTTTTTCTGTTGTGCTACCTGGACCATTTGGTACCAGCAGGTTCATCAACTCTACACACACCCTTCCCTCTCTTCACTGTACAGCAAGGTGTGCACTCTGTGCTGTTTAGCCATCAGATGTTATCTGTCACATATGTCTCTTTCTTTATGGTGTTTACATGGCAGTGCACCTGGGGGTTTGGCTGTGGTTCAGCTGGTGTGTGGTACACCTGTTTTCATGTTGTGTTCTCTCCTGTCCTGTCCCAGATTGGTACCCATCTCCAGCGAGCATCCTCTGATGCCCTCAGGATTTGGTTTCCTTCCTCTTTTGCATGCTGTATGCACTGCATAACATTTCATTGTGTGTGTGTGCATGTGTCCCTGGTCCCACATACAGACTAGGTTCTGATCTGTACTCAGATGACCTGCATGTCCATTTGGTCATGATTACTGTTGGGGGTTTGCCTGTCCTGGCAGCCAGCATGCGTCTTGTGTGATGGGCTTCAGTATTTCTGTATGCAGCCTCTGCTAATGCACTGATGTTGGTGGTGTGGCCTACCAGTTGTTGCCTTGGCATTTGTGGTGGTGGTCATAGGTTTGATTCCTCTCTGTTCTCTTTGATGTGTATGCTTGTCCTGCATAGGTGGTTTCGATTTGTATGACAGTCATATATGTGCAGATTTGTGCTGCGAGAACATTGTACCCTCATCTGAGATGGGAATCATCCTTCTGCCCATCTTATGTCTCCCAGCTTTTTGGCCATCGTATCCTGACGTGCATGCTGCTACACCACATCCTGCACTCCTACACATTCCTGCATTTCATCTCTCCCTGGTTGCCTCTCGTGTGTGTGCTCTGCATAACACTGCTACTCCACTGTCATCCTGACATTTCATCTATCCTGCCATTTCAGCCTCCTTCGCTGCACACATCTTCCCATCCTCTGTCAAACACTGACATTATAGCATGGTACATTACCATCACTCTGTGCATAGCTACAGATGGCCCCGATCACATAACCAAACAGTCACAGCACATATTTAACCACAGCTGTCTCCTTCTTACTAGCATCCTTGCTAATTTGTGTAAATAGTTTGGGTATGTTATCTTGTTCACCAATCATATATTCCATGTACATAGTTTTCCCCATGTTTTTCCAGGTATATGTTCCTGTTATATGTAACAACAACCAGCCTGTTGTTCAGGTCTTTCTTTTGTTCTCTGTAAACCACGCTCCTACCACATAGTGACATGGACATAAATAAACATAACTAAATAACTGGATATATATGTGTGTCCATTTCTCTAGCAGCCACATGGCCTGGGGCTGAGTTGTGTAGTACAGCAGCTTTGATCTACATCCTTCTATTACCTCTGCATTGTCTTTCCTTTAGGCTCTGTGCAGTGTTTGGGTTACATGTGCGTTTGGCACATACCTCTGTTGCCCCTCACATTGTGGGATGTTACTGCTCCTAGCAAATGTTTTTGGGTTCACCTATACATCCTTGGGGCATCTTATGTCACACCTTCGTTTCAGGCAGCTTATGAGATACCAACTATGGTGCCCTGGGAGTTGCCACCCTTTCCCACATGGCCGCTGGGTAACATTATAACTCGCCTTTGCTGACATGGTTGTTTCTGATGTTCGTTCTGTTGCACCGGGAAGGTGCATTGATGTATGGCACTAGGATGGCCTTCTTTTTAGATGGAAACACAGATTGCTGTTCAGTTGTATGCAGGGAACATACGTACCTCAGCCAACCTTATTCACTGCTGATGTTAACCCATGACCCCTGCACCATCAGTCAATCTCCTGACCATTGTGCTGCACTGCTGTTCCTTCTTGCATGTGTGCACACCTACGTAGGATTTCCATGCGTTACAATGCACAGTGCTGCCAGCACAAACAGTGCTCGTACCTTGCCCTGCCTCATACGGCACCCTATAAAGCGGCCTATAGGCAACATTGTAGGGTGCCTTGGTGGACAGTGCACTTTATAATGTACCCTCTAGGGTACCTTGTAGGGCACCTTATGCAGCACCTTATATTACAGTGCTTTGAGAGTGCATTTGCTAACAGCAGTCACTACAATAAAAGCTTAACATGCCTCCTTCAGCTATATTCATCATGACAGATAATGGCTCAGCAAGCCTTATTCATTGGACACTGTGGGGGATCGAACCCCTGATGCATGCATCATTGGTGAGTGTCTTCCCCATTGGGCTGTGGCTCTGTTCCTATGCTTCCACATCAGCGCGCCGCCTTAGCCTCACACTATTCAAGTGCCTCGTAAGACATTAGCGCGCCGCCTATTGCTGCCCATTATTTCTATGCCTCCTAAAATTATGCCTCAGTTAGGCTGGTTAATTGGTCACTGTGGGGGATCGAACCCCTGATGCATGCATCATTGGTGAGTGTCTTCACCATTGTGCTGTGGCTCTGTTCAAATGCTTCCACATCAGCACGCCGCCTTAGCCTCACACTATTCAAGTGCCTTGTAAGAGATTAGCGCGCCGCCTATTGCTGCCCATTATTTCTATGCCTCCTAAAATTATGCCTCAGTGAGGCTGGTTAACTGGGCACTGTGGGGGATCGAACCCCTGATGCATGCATCCTTGGTGAGTGTCTTCACCATTGTGCTGTGGCTCTCTTCCTGTGTTTGTCTGTTGGCGCACTGCCTTCGGCCTTCCAAATTTGCAGCGCACCGCCTTCTGCCGCTCAAACCGCAAGGACTTAACAGCACATCGCCTAATGCACACAATTTGCAGCGCAAAGCATTCTGAGCCCAATATTAACAGTGTGGCGCACTCTGCCACCCAGATATGAACAGTGTGCCGCCTGTTGCTGCAAAAGGTTGGCAGGGTTCCCCTTTCTGCCGTACAGGATTCATATGCCTTCTAGTGCACCTTTAACCATTAAAGTTATTGCCTCAAGCTGGCGTTTTTGTGGTGCACAATGGGGAATTGAACCCATGGCCCCTGCACCATTGGGTAGTATCTTCACTGTTGTGCTACGGCACTGTTCCTATATGTGCCTAGCAGCGCCCCACTTAGCCTTCCCACGCGCTAATGTGGACCCCGCAAATGTGCGCGCCGCGCACAGGTACGGTCGTTTTTATTCCTTTTTTCTGCCTGAACCGCCCACTCCTTATATGGCACAGGCACACTAACGGGGCCCCGCACAATTTCGGTGTTTAGTAAACATGCCCCCTAGTATTCTTTGAATTCTGGCCCATACCGGAATCCAAAATCTCTGAACGTAAAGGCAATCATAGATCAAATGTGTATACGTACCGTATTCTATCCTACAGGCCCAACATTTGCCAGTTGCAGACCTATCCCATTTGGCCAATTTAACTGGCGTAATAAAGGCCCTATGCATAAAAAAGAAAAGAGATTGTGTGACCGCTGCAAACCTAGCAACCCTGGTAATTGGCCCCCAGACAGAACTCCAATCCTTGTCAGGGATAGGGCTTCGGGTTTCCATTTCCCAAATTTTCCCAAGGCCCATCAGATGACCTGGATCACTATCTCTTAAATAGGCATAAAACCTGGAGGCCCTCCCAATTGCTGTACCCCAGGGCGAAGTAGAAGAAAATCCCTCCGCCTCCGCTGAGTCTCCCTAGAGAGGTCTGGAAACATACGGACCTGCAACCCCTTAAATAAAACATTACGTTTTTTGAAGAATAACTTCATCAACCATTCCTTATCCGAAAGTAAAGCCAAGGTAATCAACAGAGTAGAAGGCACCACTTGATCCTCCTGAGATGACTCCAATAGTGCAGTTACATTGAGGACATCAACATTAGATAAACCCTTAACCAGCCCCATACCCACTTCCTAAAGTTTCCCTGTAAGTGTCTGATTAAGTATCAATCAGATTCCTTTATCTTCTTTGAACCCTCACAATTGCTAGACTTCATTAATGCCCGTCATAAAGGGACGATGGATGTGTCTCCACCCTCTTTCTCCGAGAATTAGATTTAGCTGCTTGGCACGCCTCTTATTTCTTGTCGAAATTGTTAATGGTGTATATTTCCTTTCTTGGTATTCTCCCTCTTTTTTGTCTTATTGTGGGCTAGAGTGGGTAGGGTTGTTGGGGTTGTTTGCCTATGTATAATTGAGACTATGTCAATTCTATTGTTTCATACCCTTCTCAGTTTCCATTTCAAGTTGTATTCTTGAATGTAATGTGAAATTCATAAATAAAAATAAAAAAAAAAACCTGGAGGCCGATTCCCCTAACAACATCTCCATCATTTTTTTATGTAACAAGCTCTCAGATGCCAGCTTAGCTATATTAATCTTAGCTGCTTTAACACTGTGCTTAAGCTGTAGCCAGCGAAAGTAGGATGAATTAGGCAAGGAAAACTCCTGTTGTACAGAGGGGAAGTCCTTCCAGTCCTCAGGACCAAGCAGTTGCCCCAGAAACCAGATACCCCTTATTTGCCAATTCTTCCAAGCAAACGTCTTACCATTAATTTTAAATCTAGAGTTCCACCATAAAGGAAGCATTTTTGACAATGGGAATTCCTTTCTACAGCATTGCTCAAAAAACAAAAATGCCTCTTGTGTTGCGCTTATTACCCCCTCCCCCCCCCCACCTCAGTCCTCACCGGGAATCTCATCCCCAATTGCATTTGCATTGGACAAGGAACAGTGATTTGCTTCTCAACTTCAAACCAAACTGGCATGGGTAATATGTCTTCATCACATGCCCATAACACACCTTGCTTTAACAGAAAAGATTGATGATACCTATAAAAGTCAGGAAAATGACCCCCCCCCCCTTTTCCTTTGAAGCCTTTAATTTCTTAAGAGCAATTCTAGGCTGCCGTCCATTCCATAGGAATCTACTTAGACACCTTTCCAACTCCGCATTAACTCCGGGCAAGAGGGAAAGCGGAAGCATTCCCAGCACGTAATTGATTTTGGGCATGAGCGACATCTTGATTGTTTCTAACCTCCCCCACCAAGTAAGCTGAAGCGGGGACCATGCTAACGTTAAATTTCTAACCCCTTGTAAAAGCTCCTCAGTATTTTGCTGAATGGCTTGTTCTAAGGGAACCCCATATTTAACACCCAAGTACTTTATATTACCCTTTTCCCATCGGAACGGAAATGCAGCCATGGAGTCCACTGTCACTAAATGATTCATGGGAAAGGCAACTGATTTAGCCCAGTTGATTTTATATCCTGATAGTCTCGAATAGCGTTCAATCAAATCCAATAGCTTAGAGATTTCAGAGGGGGGCGTAAAGAGCAAAAGGTCATCTGCATATGCTGAGAGTTGAACTTGCCAATCACCCACGGCAAAGCCATTTATTACTGAACTTTGCCTAATAGTGATGGCCAATGACTCTAAAGCCAAGTTAAAAAGTAATGGAGAGAGGGGACAACCCTGACGAGTACCTCTATGCAATGAGAAGGAAGACGAAAGAGACCCATTCGAACAGATCCGTGCGCTGGGATTCACATAAAGCGCTCGGATCATGTTAATAAAGTGCGGACCCAGCCCAAACCACTCTAGGATCCTAAACAGGAAGGGCCACTCTAGTCTATCAAATGCTTTCTCAGCATCGAGGGAGATACCAACAAAGGGTTCATCCACTACTGCTGCTCTGCCCAACAGGTTACATAGTAATCGAGCGTTGTCAGACGTCGCCCTCCCAGGAACAAAACCGCATTGATCTGAGTGGACTACATCCCCAATAATTGCTGACAATCTGTGCGCCAATGTTGTAGCATAGATTTTGTAATCTGAATTTAATAAAGAAATAGGTCTGTAGTTTGCCACCCTCGTCGGATCCCTTTCTGGTTTTCCCAACACAACTATAGTCGCTTCTGCAAAATTGCCTTTTTGAGACAAGGGCTTCCCAAGCTCCTTAAAATAGGACATTAAATGGGGCATTACATCATCCTTGAAAACTTTGTAAAATTCTATTCTTTCCCAGACGCCATGGATTTAATCGCCTTGTCTAATTCATCCTTTGTAAATGGCCTATCCAAGTCCGCCGACTGGGATACACTTATTTTGGGATGGTCAAACTCCTCAGTAAGAGCTATGTTGGCCTGACACTCCGATGAATATAAGTTCTGATAAAATGCTGAGAACGCCTCTAAAATCTGGGTCGTATTGGTGAGGATCCCTCGGGATTGATCAACAACAGTAGCAATCCTGGCTTTCTCTCGCTTCCCTTTTAGCGCACTAGCCAGTAGCTTACCCCCTTTATTATGTTCAACATAATACCGAGATTGCTGCTTCAACATCACCTGCTCTACTTCAGAGCTCAGAATTTCATTGTATTGGTACCTTAACCTCTGCAAATGCAGGGTTATCTCCGGAGCTGCGTGTCTAAGCAGCAATCTTTCCCCTGCCTTAATTTGCTTGTCCAGGGTCTCTAACTTAGCCTTGCGCCTTCTGCTCTCCTTGATAGAAAAGCTAGTTATTATGGCTCTCAACGAGGCCTTAAGAGCCTCCCACCACGCCCAACAGGGTGTATCTTCCAGTCTATTTAACTTAAAATAGTCCTCTATGGCAGTTTTAATATCTTTTTGAAATGAGGTGTCAGCCAAAAGAGACCTGTTAAAGGACCATGCCCGTTGCTGATTCCTCTCCTCCCCTAACTCTAAATTTAGGGTTATGGCAGCATGATCCGATACATGAGTACTCAAAATTTCAGCAGCCTGTATCTCAGACACCAGACTTTTAGAGATTAAAAAATATCCTTGAGTAGGATTGATGTGGAGGGGAATAAAAAGAAAACTCTCTATCACTAGGATGTAGGAGTCTCCATGCATCCACCAATCCCACTGACTCCATACTGGCCTTCAATATTACTCTCGCTCTGGAGGTCTTATCCAATTGTCCAGTACTCCGGTCTATCAAAGGATCCAAGACTAGATTATAGTCTCCTCCAACTACCAAAGGGGTCAAAGCATTCTCATGCAACAACCTCAAAAGGGTAGTGAAAAACTTGGGGTCATCGCTATTGGGCCCATAAACGTTGACAATTGTAAACCTAGCCTCACCGATCTTAATAGTAACTTGCGCCCATCTCCCCTGATTGTCATTACTCGAACAGACAACCTCACATCCAAGGGAATTCCTTATCAGAATGGCTACACCATTTTTCTTCTGCAGGGCGGGAGACTGACCAATCAACAAGTAGTGTTTACCCCCAAGCTTGGCTGTTTCTGCCTACTTCAAGTGAGTTTCTTGTAGTAATATCAAATCAGCCTGCTGCTTTTAACAGTACACAATGATCTTCTTTCTTTTTATTGGATTTTTAATACCCTTAACGTTCAGAGATAATAACCTTATTGCCTTACCCATCTTCCCTTCCCAGGCCTAGTATACAGCCCTCCCACCCTGTGACCCCTCTGTTAGTATTCACCAAACCAGCATAGTCCCCCAGTGAGCACACCAAACCCCCCCTCTTGAAAAAAACAAAAACCACATTGGGTAAGCCAGTTCCACCATTCCGGCTAGGCCCCTTAGGTCCCCCCCACATACCAAAAAAAAAGAAAAGTATTTCGCTCAACCGCCACCATACCCAAGACCCCAAGTTATCACATTCAAACATGAACTTAAACAATTATCCCTTAAGGTTAGCATGCCCTTCCCAACTCCAAACTAACTCTCCATAACAGAATCTACTAACATTACTACTAATAATATATCTCACAGCAATACCCAAACCCATCATGTTACCTGCCCCTCTTCCTTTAAAGAGAAGTGGGGCACTCTCCAAAGAAGCTTAACGCCCCTAACACAAGAAGCACCATGTCCACATGCAATCTCAAGCCTTCACTGCATTTGTAGTACTTCTTGATCTTCAATGAACTTTTCCAGAGACACCGGGTCTTCAAAAGTTCTAGTCGTATTGTCCAGAGTTACTCTAAGCCGAGCCAGGTAGAATAATACATAGCAAGCTTGAATACGTTGTAATATTGGGTGGAGAGCCAGAAATTGTTTCCTCTTATCAACTGTGAGCTTGCTAAAATCCGGATAAAATGAAACTCTGTGTCCATCGTATTGTAAGTTTGCGGTAGATCTGGCGGCCTGTAGAATTTGTACCACTTGCTGATATCTTAGCGCACACAGAATCAGAGGCCTGGGAGATTTGGCATGCATATTTAACACCGCCGGGACGCGGTGTGCCCTTTCGATTTCAAATGGCCGAGCCATATCCAGCTTTAACAATGATGGTATTAAATTCTCTAGGAATGTAATCGGGTCTTTTCCTTCGGCGCCTTCCGGAATGCCCACGATTCTGATGTTATTCCTCCTTGCCCTGTTGTTCATATCCTCAAGGCTGAGTTCCAAAAGCTCTGTCCTCTTTGCCACTTTAGCAAGCTGCGCCATGCACTCACCATGGGCCGCAGTTGTGGCCTCCACTATCTCCACCCTGGCCACCAGAGACAACATCTGAGCCTTTAAGTCTTTTGTGTCTGCTTGCAATTCACTGAGAGAATCACCATTTGCCTCAACCCTTGTGCAGACCGCTTGGATTTCTTTTAATACTTCTCTCAGCCCCTCTTCCGGCTCCTGTTGCTGCGCCATCTTAAGCGGGGACAGTGGGTCTGCTTTCGAGCGTTTTACTCCGGTGTTCTGTGGGTTACTGAACTCCAGTCACGTCTGTTTACTACCTGCCATGGTCTCACCACCATATAATAAGTTGGAAGGGCACACTGCTGCTTGTGACGGTTGAGGAGAGATTTATTGTCAGGATCCCCGGGAGGAACTATTAAGCGGCCATGCTAGGTCTCGGCTGGCTCCGCCCCTCTGCATCTCCAAATGTTTTAACCTCGCTGCACTATCTGCTTTTACCACATCTTCTGGCAACAAGTTCCAAAGCTTATATGAACTATTCCATGAGCTGGTAACAGAACCCAAATATGAAGAGGCCATACTAGACTTAATGCTTACACAATGTGGAAAGTGTTTCCAATGTTATAGTGGGAGATCATCTTGCATCAAGTGATCGACAGATGGTGTGGTACAGAATTAGGACTAGGGCTGATAAAATCCATTCAAAAGCGAGGGTCTTAGACTTTAGGAAAACTAACTTTGCCAAGATGGGATAATACCTCAAGGAGTCCTTAGCGGGATGGAAACTGCTGGAGGATGTAGAAAAGTAATGGGCAAAACTGAAAGGGGATATTTTAAGGGCAACAAACCTTTTCGTTAGAAAGTTAAATAAATGCAAAAGGTAAAGGAGACCTCTATGGTTCTCGAAAGAAGTAGCTGGAAAGGTGAAGAAAAATTTGGAGGCCTTTATAAAATACAAGAGATCACATAGAGAGGAAAACTGGCATCTATATTTAGAAAAACTTAGAGAGGCTGGCAAAGTAGTCAGGAAAGCAAAGATACAAAAAGAAGAAGAAATAGCCAATGCATATGTTAGTGAGAGGAGGAAGGGCAAAAGTGGTATTGTGAGACTCAAGGGTGAAGGGGAGGAATATGTAGAGGATAAAGCGGAATTGCTTAACAAATATTTCTGTTCTGTGTTCACAGATGAAGAACCAGGAGGAGGACCTCAGAAAACACCCACAAACAGGAACAGAAGCAAGGGACATCTTGAACAATTTTCAGAAGACTGTGTTCGTGAGGAACAAGCCAAACTAAAAGTAGACAAAACGATGGGAGCAGATGGGAATCATCCAAGAATACTGAAGGAACTTGGGGACGTTCTAGCGGCTCCACTGACAGACCTTTTCAATGCTTCTTTGGAGTCAAGAGTAGTCCCAGAGGACTGGAAAAAGGCACATGTGGTCCCTTTACACAAAGGCGGAAGTAAGGATGAGGTTGAAAACTATAGGTCAGATAGTCTAACCTCTGTGATGAGAAAATTATTGGAAATGCTACTAAAAGATAGAATAGTGAGGTTTCTGGAGTCCAATGGATTGCAGGATCTGAGGCAGCATGGGTTTACCAGAGGCAGATCTTGTCAGGCAAATCTGATTGATTTCTTTGACTGGGTGACCAGGGAGTTGGACCAAGGGAGAGCCCTTGATGTGGTGTACTTAGATTTCAGTAAAGCCTTTAACACCATTCCACATGGGCAACTTATTAATAAACTGAGGCTCTAGGGATGACTGATTAGGTTAGAAACTGGTTAAGTGGGAAGTGACAAAGGGTACAAGTAAATGGAGTTCACTCCGAGGAGAAGAAGGTTACCAGTGGTGTGCCGCAGGGATCTATACTTGGTCTAATTCTTTTTAACAACTTGTTAGTGATATTGCAGAAGGGCTGTCAGATAAGGTTTGCCTGTTTGCAGATTATACCAAAATCTGCAATAGAATACACACCCAGGCAGGAGTAGACAACATGATGAGGGATCTAGCTAAGCTTGAAGAATGGTCAAGAATTTGGCAGCTGAGATTTAATGCTAATAAATGCAGGGTCATGCACGTCGGCTGCAAAAATCCAAGGAAGTGGTACAGTGTAGGGGGTGAAGTACTTCTGTCCACAAAAGATGAGCGTGATTGTGATGGGCGTGATTGTTTTTGATGATCTTAAAATGGCTAAACAGGTAGAAAAGGCAACAATGAAAAGCAGAAGTATGCTTGAGTGCATAGGGAGAGGAATGGCCAGCAGAAAGAAGGAGGTGATAGTGCCTCTGTATAAGTCTCTGTACGACCTCATTTGGTGTATTGTGTGTAATTCTGGAGACCGCACCTTCAAAAGGATATAAACAGGATGGAGTCAGAGCAGAGGGTGGCTACTATAATAGTTAGTGGTCTTCATTATAAGCATATGAGGACAGACTTAAAGATCTTAATATGTATATGTTAGGATAAAGATGGGATACAGAAGATATGATAGAGACATTTAAATACCTCCATGGCATAAATGCACAAGAGGAGAGCCTCTTTTGATTGAAAGCAAGCTCTGCTAAGAGATGACATAGGATGAGGGTGAAAGGGGATAGACTCAGGAGTAATATGCGGAAATATTTTCTTTACGGAAAGACTGATAGATGTGTGGAATAGTCTCCCAGTGAAGGTAGTAGAAATAAGGGCAGTGTCTGAATTCAAGAAATCATGGGACCAACACAGAAGATTTCTAAAGGAAAAAATGGGACTATTGTAGTAGTTGATATGGAAGGGCAGACTAGATAGGCCATTTGGTCTTTTTCTGCCATCATGTTTCTATGTTTCTATATGTAGAAAGAAAAAATATTTTCTCCTATTCATTTTAAATATACTACTTTGTAGCTTCACGTCATGTTCCCTAATCTTTGAAAAAGTAAGCAATCCATTCAGGTCTAGACATTCTACTCCACTCAGAATTTTATAGACTTCAATCTTATCGTCCTTCAGCCATCTCTTCTCCAAGCCGATGAGCCCTAACCTCTTTAGCCTTTCATTCTTTTCATTCTTTTTTTTTTTCATTTATTTTATTTAGTATCACCAATCATATGCATTTCTTTATAGTTACAATAAAAAATACATAATTAAAACAGAACAAGAATAATTATAATCATAATCATAATTATAATCAGAGACTAAGGAGATCCTAATGTGTCAAAAGCACTGAAACCATAGCTCATCAGGTACTACACTACCATTTTAACTGTTGGGGTGTTGAAAGCATTTCCACAGCAGCTTACGTGGAGCACTTTCCCCTAACATGGACCACGTTAGTGTGGGTGCACTTAACTCCACCTACTGAGGTGGCATTAGGTGAACCCCGATAATGAAATTAGCGTGCAGTGTGAACCCAGTGCTAACTGCTCTGAGATCACCATGTCAACTCTCTGCCACTAACCCACCTACTCATGACTCTAACATGGGTTGCACAGTGTGAGAATTGTCCCGAGCTAACTGTCCTGGCCTCACACTAGCACACCTTCAGTGTGTGCCAGAACAGGGGCTGCCAGCTAGAGCCCTTTAGGAAAAGACCCCCTAAAAGACATTTACAGATTTATAAGTTACACCCTTCCAAAAAAAAAGGTCTTTGGGTTCTTGTGAAAAGACAAAAAGTCTGTGGTTCACATAGGTATATTGGTAAATATTCCAAAGCTTAGTTCCTTGCACAGAAAATACATGATTACAGATAGAAGTCCCGTGGGCAGAAGCAACTGTTTATACTTGTAGCAAGTATTGTGAGGCTGAGTGTAAAGCTTGTACTGGCTGATAGTACCTTAAACAAGAGAGAAAGTCATCTGCACCTGTTGAGTGAAGAATTTTAAAAACTATGTAGATACATTTGAACTCAGGGCCAGTGCTAAGGTTCCTGGTGCCCCCCTGCAACTTATAGATTGGCATGCCCCCCCCTCATTATTATTAATTTACCTCAATGTGTAGCATTAGTTGCACCTGCAGCATTTGCCACGTTGAAGAGCAGTAACTGCAGGGGGGTGTACCTACCTTTTTGCAGTTAGCCTACAGCTCCACCCTGGTAACATGGCCCACACATGTAACCAGCATGGAGCTTAGGAAACATGCCGCTAAATGTGCCAAACAAGAGGGGCTCAATAGTATCAATGCATTACCTCCCATTTCCACAAAAATAACAAAAGCAACTCGGTGGCCCCAACACAGCATTTTTCACCTTCACAAAAACAAGAGAGTCTCAGTGGCCCCTACATAGCATTTCTCACCCTTATAAAAACAAGAATGGCTTTGTGACCCCGACACAACACCTTCCACTCCAACATAAACCCAAGAGGGACTTGGTAACCCCAATATAACTCCTGAAACTGCACATTGGACCAGCATGGTTTTAATGTAAATATATGTTCTGCAAAAAAACAAGATGCTTACATACCAAGGAACTAAAAGAAAAATCGAGAACCACAGGGCAGTTTATAACACCAAATTATAAATTTTAACTCATTTTATTTTGTTGTTATAAACTGTGTTATGGTTCTTTCTTTTCCTTTTTGAACATATATTCTGCATCCACAGAAACCCTTCCCTCGACAATGGGTGCAGAGCAGAACTAGGACATTCATCCACAGAACACAGAAAAAAAGCAGCAACGTAAATACAGTAGCAGGCCCTAGAACATCCATACACCTATTTGAAAAGCTGAACAAGTTAAGATACTACAAAACAGATCGCTACGTACAAACTCTATGGGAGTTATTCTGTGCTATGAATAGCGGGGATGGACAACCTGATGGGACATCCATTCCCACTATTTGTGCCCTTGCCTGCCGGTTCTGCGGAGAAGTTAGATTGGGGCAGGGAAGGGGCGGTCTGGGAGCGGAGTCTGGGCGAGCAGTGGGTGGTCGCCGGTCCTGGATGTACAGGGCTGATTCTAATGTTGGCCCTGTACGTCCAGGGCCAGCATAATGTCCGGGGAAGTTATTCCACCTCCAAAGGGGAGAGAGGGCTGAAGCTGGACAAGTGTGTGTGTGTGTGTGGGGGGGGGGGGAGACTGGAGAGGGAGAGAGAAAAATAAATGGAAGAAAGCTGAAAGGAAAAGAACAATACCAGAGATGTAAAGAAATGAAAAAGAGAGGAGGGCATAGAAGTGGCAGATGGACTGGAGATCCTGAAAAGTGAGTTAAAAGAAGACTGAAGAAAGCAGAAACCAGAGACTGATTAGGCAGTAAAATGCCAACAAAGGTAGAAAAATGAATTTTATTTTCAATTTAGTGATTGGTATATGTCAGTCTGGAATTTTACATGTTCTGCTTTTATGTTCTGCACAGTACAGGGACATATGCATCTCTTTCTAGTTTAACCTGACCATCTTTTCTAAGTTCAAGTACAGAACACTCAATCAAGCCGGGGGAGGGGGGGGGGGGGGGTTAAAAGTTAAGGAAAATAAAAAATATGTTTTTAATTACAATTTTAATTTTAACCCAAAATTTTAAGCAGTAGGCTTGTTTTATAACTTTACTTAGAAGTGTTCCAATCAGGCCTACTTGTACTTCTCTACTGAGTGAATTTTCTTCAAAATAGCAACATTTCCACTAAGATAATTAAAAAATTCTGGGCAACTCAACTCAAAATTGTACTTACAATAATTAGACATTTGAGTCTCTACATGCAGTTGAGTTTTTTCAGAAGATCACACTTTGTTCATAATTGAAAAGCACCTTTCAGTTGGATAGGAACCTGGCAAACAAAATAAATTCAACCAGTTTGCATAAATTTGTATTACTTATTAATTTTGAGATATCCAAACTTGCCTCTTTTCATTTTTCGTCAACCGTGGTGTCTGTTTTTTTCATTTTTGAACTTTTTCTTCAGAAACAAATGACTTAAGAGAACTCATCAAACAGTTCTGTATCATTTATTTCTGACTCTAGGGCAGATCTTGAAGACAAAACGTATTCTAAAGATGACTCTAGGTCACACCACTCCTGTTGTTTTTGAAGTCCACTGTTGTTTCTCAATCTCCTGGAAGTGAGTGGTCCACTGATCCAAGTAATCATTGCAAGTAGTGTAGAAAGATGACACAGATTGCTTGAAATTTTTGCTTTTTCTCTGAAAGGACAGCTGGGAAACTGGCTGGTAGATCTCTCTCTTTTGCTTTAACAGATAACTAAACTGAACAATGGCTGGGAAAAATTGTATTGCTAAAGCTGTTGCCCTGGTTACAGCTTCTACCTCTGTGCAGACAGAGGACCCTTGCCAGTTGCAGGACCAGTTCCATGTGCAGGATGCCTGCATGCTAAACTCTCAGGAAACAAATGGAGGAACTCAGAGAGAAGGTGGCAAGGCTGAGGAGCATTCAAGAGAGTGAAAAGTGCATTGATGAGATGCTTCTTGCAACATCCAAGCTCTCCAGCAGAGGAGAAGATGGATGCCTACAGAATGACGAAGGTTGGAAACAAGTCACCAGGGCCTGCAGAATCACCAATCCAACTTCTTCAGCCCTTGAATTGAAGAACCATTATGTAGCCCTGGAAGTGGAGGAGGTGAAAGCATCCCTGGAAAGGGAAGAACCGGAGCTCAAGTGCCCCAAAGTTGCAGAATCAGTGACCACAAGGAAGCGAAGGGTAGTGTTGGTTGGTGACTCTTTTCTGGGGAGTACTGAGGCATCCATCTGTCAACCAGACTTAATGTCCAGAGAGGTATGCTGTCTGCCAGGTGCCAAAATTAGAGATGTAATGGAGAGTTTGCCAAGACTCATCAAGCACACTGACTATTACCCAAAGTTGCTAATACATGTCGGCACAAATGATACTTCCAGGTATCCCTCTGAGTGTATCAAAAGTGACTTCATGGATCTGGGACAGAGGGTGAAGCAGATAGGGGTGCAGGTGGTATTCTCTTCAATCCTTCCTATTGAGGTTAAAGGCCAAGGCAGAGAAGCTTGCATCCTGGAGATGAATGCATGGCTACGTGGATGGTGTCATTGAGAGTGTTTTGGTTTCCTGGACCATGGGATGCTGTTCCAAGGGTTGCAGAGCAGAGATGGCGTTCATCTGTCAAAGAAAGGTTGACGTGTCTTCAGTAGCAGACTGGCTAATCTACTGAAGAGGGCTTTAAACGAGATTCATTGGGGATGGGTGAAAAAAGCCCCCAGGTAAGTGAAAGCCCCCAGGTAAGTGAAACATTAAATACCTTTATGGAAATGGGTAAAAGGAGCAACATATGGAAAGCGGTGTGTATAAATGCCCATAACATGGGAAATAAGATCTCAGATGTTGAAGCTTTTATGGGAGAGGCTGACTTGGATTTAATGGCAGTTACAGAATCATGGTTCACAGAAAACCAGGACTGGGATGTAACTATACCAGACTATACTTTATTCAAAAAGGACAGGGTAGGAAGAAGGGGAGGAGGAGTGGCACTATATGTAAAAAATAATATTAACAGTTTGGAACTACAGAGCTTAAAATGGAGAGAGGAGGCACTGTGGGTTAAGCGAGAAAAAGGGAAAGAGAAATCTATTTGCATTGGCATGAGCATCCTACCAGCTGAACTGTCTGCTTAAGGTTTGGCTGGTTTGTGCAATTTTTTTTAACTCTGCTGACTGGAATTGTTACTAACCAATCTAGTACAGTCTTTTCTGCAGAGGCTGAAGTAACAACCAGCTCCTCACTATTTCTTTCCTTGGATCAGCCTCCTCTGCACATCGTGAATGGAGAAGGGGTATGGCTACTTCTCTAATTCTAGAAAGCAAAACACACTGTGTGTGGGTAGCACTGTTTATAAATTGAATTTGTGATTCTAGAAAGCAAAACACATTGTGAGTGGGTAGCACTGTGTATAAATTGAATTTGCATTTTACTTTCTAGAAGTAGACCCAAACTATCTCCAAAGAAGGCTATGATGAAACATCAATGTCCGGCCGGGGTCTTTTTCTTTCATTTATTACATTTTAGGCTATCTTCAAGCATATACATTTATTTATGCCCCAGAGACAATCCAGAGAGTCATTACTAACTATGATCCATAAATGCAAACTCATAAAGATGAACCAATCTTATCTCTGTAAAGTGCTCAATGTGTGGGAGCAAAGAAGGTCAAAGACTAAAGGAAAAATAATAATCCAAAAAGGAGAAAAGCTAACTAATGCCTGTATTTATTTACCACCTTTCACAGGGTCAAGGTGGTTTACAGTGAATATTATTCCCCACTATTCATGCCTTTTCCCCGTCCCGTCTATCTTCCCCGTGTCTTCTATGGGGAAGGTAGATGGGAACGGGAAAGGGGCAGCGTTGGGGTGGGCAGTGGGCAATCATCGGCCCCGGATGAACAGAGCCGATTCTAAAGTTGGCCCTGTACGTCTAGGGCCAGAGACTTGCATGGGGATCTTATTCCACCTCTGGGGTGGAATAAGTTCCCCTAGTCGCCAGGGAGCAGCAGGCCCAGGGTGTGCTTAGGTGGCTCTTCAATGGAGCTGTGGTGCCATGGCAACCGGACACCTTGGTACCGTGGCTCCATTGAAGATCCTTGACTGAGTTAGCCGGAATAGGAATGAGGAAAGAGCAAAAGGAGAAAGATTAGTATTGAAAGAAAGCTTGATTGTACCAGGCTGGATACACAGTCAGGTCCTGTGTATAACATTATATTACTATAATCTCTAAGAAAGAGTTAATATCATTTGTAGCGCCTTATTTAATACCATCCTTGAAAACTCTGTAGAAGAAACTGGGTGAAAGGTTTTACATAACATAAACATTAGTCTTGTTATTAGAAAGATAAGTAAAAGGCAAGTTGTTTACCCAGCTTCTCAGTCTCTTAGCCTCTGGTCAGAGATATCAAACTGTCAGTGTTAGGATTAATTAGAATTAAGGCCTACGTAGTCATGTCTGAGAATATATGTATGTCTTTTCATGATTGTCTATGACGTGCATGCCTATAGAAAAGTATGTTATGAATATACGTAACACTAGGCGTAGAATAGAATATGTATATTATGAATATACATGATGTGAGATGTAGAATAATAAAGTGAAATTATGCTGTGTAATGGAATCTTTACCTATAAATAAAGTGGCCTAAAGCAATGATATCAGAGTAAACATAGGCAAAGGCCTAGCTTACTCTCCCAAAGCTTTGGTGGATTTTATGATACAAGTGTGTTGTGTATTATTTACAGATTTGTATATTATTCAAAGAATTGTGATCAATTAACCTTCTCCTTGTTTTGTGTGCGGATTTCTGTAACCCAAGAGCCCTGCCGGTTTGCAGGTGGGGGAGGGGGTGGGGGGGTGCAGAGTACTCTTTCAGTTTTTGCCATGACTCGGATAGATCTCTGCATTCAAGGCAAGGGCAGAAGGTGCCTGAAGATTTGTGAGTATTATGAAAATTACCAGTGATGGGTAATCTGTTAAGTAGACAGGCTCCGTCTCAGATGCGTGAGTGGCATGACAGAGCTAGGGCTTTAGTGTTTAAGAAAGATAGCCCTTCTTATTGTATGCTTCTATTGTATGTATGAGAAGCATGGTGATGTAGCCATCGATTCCGTAGCACATAGGGATTCAGTGACAAAAGGTAATGTGACTTTGCAGTTTCCTTGGGAGGAAGCTTTCTCTGTAGATAAGGTCCATTGCCTGAGATATGAGTTAGCGGTTGAAGGTAAACCGTGCAAATGTGCTTACATGGTGGGAACGGATGGTACATGATGCAAAACATTGGAATGTTTATGTTTTGAAACAAAAGATGTTTGTGTTAAGAAATGTAATTAATGACCAGCTGAGCAAGTGCAGGTCACTCGTGTAGCAGAACTAAGAGAAAAAGAAAATGCTTAAAGAGCAACAGCAGTTAGGGGGAGTAGTATTGTGTATTTTGGATATTTGGAATGTCTCCCAGCTCAAAGAATTGAGAGCATGTTTGAATCAAGAAACGGAAAGTGTTGTACTTGTAATAAGAATCTTAGAAGTAGCAATAGGTCATAGAGTTTCTGTTGCAAAAGAATTAGCATTCTCGGGAGATAAATTACCTATGCCTGGAGTTCAGGACAGCAGTAATGATTTTAAATTCAAAGCAGAATTTATAGGTCTTTAAGCAGATTTGTTATTGTGTACTTCTCATTTGTGTACTTCTCAAAAGAATTAAGTGTTTCTGATGAAGTGTGATCAATTATATTATGATTTAGGCTCTATTCAGGATATTCTATTCAGCCTAATTTATGTTCTGCCACTGTTAATCTGAAGCAGCTGTGGGAAATGATATTGTGACTACTTAAAGAAGTGTTTGATTTGACTAAAACTTTTCCGAATTACAGGGATAACCCTGGTAGATTTGTATCTTTATGGTCTCAAATAATTAACAGTTATAATCCCATTTGGGCAGCTCTAGAAAATTTGCTCAGAACTGTGTTTTTTTTAATCCAGCTGATTTTCATAGGGTCACTCATTCAGTTCGTGACAGACCCTGTGATAGATTTCCAAGAGAAGACTCAAAGAGATAATTTTGTTTTTGTGTAAAGAAAAAAGAATTGTTAGAGTTCCTTACAGTAGTATGCAAACTTGTAAAGGATTGGTCGAGATTAACATCTCTAAGGCAGGATAGGGGTGAAAAGGTTACAGATTTTCACACTAGGTGCATGCTAGCTTTTAAAGACTATTCTGGTGAGGCAGAAGACACACCTTCTGGATTTACTAATATTTTTGTAAATGGATTGATTCCAAGAATAAAAGAAATTTTAGAAACTTCAATAATAGATTGGCCAGCTAGAACAGCCGATGAAATTTTGGAAGGGGCTCGATACAGTGAGTTGAAGTTCCTCAAGGGACAACAGGAACAACAAACCAGATTAGATGTAAAAAAAGCGAAGTTGCTTAATTGGCAGATTGCTTCCATGCAAACTCCCATGGGAAGGGGGAGGAATAGATTCAGAGCTAGAGGAGGTTATGTGAATTCTCAGCGAGGGCGTGGACAGTCCAGAGAGCTGCGTACTTGTTACACTTGTGGAGAGGCTGGACATTTGCAGCGAGACTGTCCCCGGAATCGGAATCCTGATGGCCAGAGAGCTGATTTCCCTCCTCCCCCTCCAGTACAAGCTGAATTCACTCCAGTATATCAGTGCTTTTCTAACCCAGAAGATTGTGGAGGTGATACATGGGATGCATGACTATTCCTGATTTTGACTGTAACTCCTCAGGGTGAGTTAGAAGCTAAACTGGGGGGTTCTAATTTGAAATTTGTTATTGATACTGGAGCTACAACATCAGCACTGTGTTTACAGGATTTGCCTGCCATCTATCATACTCAATTAGCACAAGCACCGATAGTCAGGGGCGGCCCAAGGGGGGTGCGGGGCCATGTGTGGAGACTCGGTGCGGGGCCTCATTTGCATAAGTGGCCTTATTTGCATAAATATTTGCATAATGTTACCATACACTAACTTTTAGTAAACATGTCTCTTAATGAGTGTATGGATAAAGAAAGACTAAAAGATTTCTACATTACTATAATCTAGTGCCAACCGCCAGGCACATTAGGAACTAATACAAACGCTGCCCATTTAGAACCCATAGCAAACCCGCCGTATCCTGACAGCATTACCAGGACTCACAAAGCACCATACCCTACCTATCAAAAGGCAACACTGCAAATATTAAACCAATACATTTCAGAGAATACTGGGGAAAGAGAACAAGTGGCAATGTCAAATAGGAATTACATAAATAGAATACCTCAGCTCAGTTACATATGCAGAACATAGACCATCACCAAACAAGGAATCACAATTTAGAAACAGGAAGGCAATAATTAAACTGGGAACCCCAAAAGCCAAACTTGGAATGTACAACAACACTGTAGAAATAAAACTATAAATTAATTTCCTCTTGTACCAAACAAAGCGCAGACGTTAATGATGCACATTTCCCAGAGCTTTCATATTCCAGTTAATAAATTCAAAATAAAGAGATATCTTTCTACCTTTTGTGCATTTTTTTCAGTTGCAATTGCTCCAGCCACTTTCTTCTGGTTTCTTCATGTTTTCTGCTAACTGTCCATCGTCTGCTGTCCATTTGTTCTTTCTTCTCTCTTCTAGGTTTTTTTTTTCCATTCTCTCTCTCTACATCTGCTTTGACATACTAATCTTTCTCCATTTGTTCTTTCCTCATTCCTATTTCATCCACACAAATTTTACCCCTCCATCCTCAATCCCCACTTACCCGGCCAATTGTCGATTTTTCATCCCTCCCACACAAAATATTTTTCCCCTCTCCATTTTATTCTCCCAGCCCCATCCCATTCTAATCCTCCCCCAACATCAGCTCCCTTCTAGTTCCAGTCTCACCCAGCATTCATTCCCTTCTAGTCCCTGCATCAGCCTATTTCCAGTCCTAGCCCCCCATCAACCCATTTGCAGTCCTAGCTCCCCCATCCATTTTCAGTCTGAGTCCCTTCATCAGCTCATTTCCAATCCTAGCCATCAGCCCATTCCTAGTCATTTCCTAGCCCCACCATCAGCCCATGTAAAATCCTAGCTCCCCTCCACTCAGCCCAATTCCAGTCCAAGCCCCCATGAGCCTACTTCCAGTTCTAGCCTCTCCATGAGTCCATTTCAATTCAAGCCCCCACCACAGCCCATTTCCAATCTTAGCTCCCGCCAACAGCCCATTTCCAGTCCTATCCTAGCTGCTCCATCAGCCCATTTTCAGTCCTAGCTCCCTTCCCTCACAGCCCATTTCCATTCCAAGCTCCCTCCCCATCAGCTATTTGCAGTTCAAGCCTCCCCTTCCACTCAGCCCATTTCCAGTCATAGCAACCCCCCAACCCATTACCAGTCCTAGCCCCTCATCAACCCATTACCAGTCCTAACCCCCATCAGCCCATTTTCAGTTTTAGCCCCCCTATAACCCATTACCAGTCCTAACCCCCCATCAGCCCACTTCCAGTCTTAACCCCATCAGCCCATTTCCAGTCAGCCCCCCATAGCTCATTGCCAGTCCTAAATCCCCCCCCCATCAGCCCACAGCCCATTACCAGTCCTAACCACATCAGCCCTCCTCAAGTCCTAACCCCTCCCCATCAGCCCATTTCCTGTCCAAGCCCCCCCATAGCCCATTATCAGTCCTAACCCCCATAGCACATTACCAGTCCTATCCCCCCCATAGCCCATTACCAGTCCTAACTCCCCATCACCCCATTTCCAGACAGCCCCCATCATCCCACAGCCCATGACCAGTCTTAACACCCCCTCTATAGCCCATTACCAGTCCTAACCCCCCAACAGCCCACAGCCCATTACCAGTCCGAACCCCCCCCCAGCAGCCCATTCCAGCAGCCCATTTCCTGTCCTAGCCCCCCCCCCATAGCACATTATCAGTCCTAACCCCCCCCCCATAGCCCATTACCAGTCCTAACCCCCCATCGCCCCATTTCCAGACAGCCCCCATCAGCCCACAGCCCATTGCCAGTCTTAACCCCCCCCCGCCCATTACCAGTCCTAACCCCCCCCCCCCATCGGCTTATGGCAAAATTTAAAAAAAAAAAAAGCTGGCTCTGGCTGCTGCCGCTGCGGCAGAATGAAGTGTCCCGCGGGGCCTCCTCTGCTCGCTGAGCCCCTCTGCAAGGGCTTTCAGATTCGTGAAGGGAGAGTGTCTCCCTCGCGTCTCTGTTAAGCCCGCAGGGGCTAATGGGAAATTTCCCATCTGCCCCTTTAGACGCGAGGGGCTGATGGGAAATTTCCCATTAGCCCCTGCGGGCTTAACAGAGACGCGAGGGAGACACTCTCCCTTCGCGAATCTGAAAGCCCTTGCAGAGGGGCTCAGCGAGCAGAGGAGGCCCCGCGGGACACTTCATTCTGCTGCTGCTGCGGCAGCAGCGGCAGCGGCAGCAGCCAGAGCCAGCTTTTTTTTTTTAATGTAATTTTTAAAAAAAGCAGAATGTTCTTTGCGCAGGGCCCCCTGAAACGCGGGGCCCTGTGCAAAAAACATTCTTGCTCAATGGACGGGACGGCCCTGCCGATAGTACACTGTGAAGACATTGAGAGAAAGATAATTCCTCATCGTAGACTTGAATATTTACCTTTGCAGATTGGAGAGATTGTATATCCAACTACTTTTCTTGTGGAAGACACTTTGCCAGTGAATCTTCTAGGTCTGGATTTTTGGTGTCACATCATGCTACTCTATCCTGGATGGGTGGCAAGTTCTCTTTCCAGCTGTACCCTCTCTCCGAAGTGCCGTCCCCTGCAGATGCCAGTGTTGTTCATCTGGCGCTTGAAGACCTTCCTTCTACTTTGTGGGCAGTGCCAGGATCTAATGCCCGGTGCCTTTCTATTCCTCCTGTGAAAATCATCGTGAAACCTGGAGTTCAGCTTCCTAGACTCAAGCAATATCCATTGCCAGCAGCTGCCATTAAAGGAATTTGTCCTGTGATTGCGGATCTCCAGAAACAAGGTGTCATTTATCCTACAACTTCACCATGCAATACTCCAATCCTTCCTGTGCTAAAGGCTGACGGTAAGACGTATAGATTTGTACAAGACCTGCGAGCAGTAAATAATGTGATTTTGCCAATTTTTCCCTTGGTATCTAATCCACATGATATCTGGATGCAGATACCTTCAGGGACTACCTGGTTTTCTGTTGTGGATTTAAGTTCTGCTTATTTTTCAGTGAAAATTAGCAAAGACAGCCAATTTTTATTTGCCTTCTATTTTGACAATAAGCAATATACCTGGACCACTTTGTGTCAGGGGTACACTGATAGTCCTGCATACTTCTCACAGGCCCTAAGAACTGCATTATTGGATGTAAAGCTCGACCATTCCTCTTTAGTACAATATGTAGATGACTTGCTTCTCTGTTCACCAAATTATGAAAGTTGTTTGTCAGATTCCTTGTCTTTATTAGCTCATATTGCTGAATTAGGTTTGAAGGTTAATTTGTCTAAGCTGCAGTTTGTATCTCAAAATGTTACTTTTTTGGGTGTTGCCCTAACACTCTCTGGTTGTGCAATTACCTCTGCTAGATTGAAACCTATTTTGTCATTGTCTTTTCCAGCAACACCAGTGTTAATGCGCAAGTTTCTGAGTTGAATAATTTTCTGTAAATAATAGCTAACGAATTTCTCAAGATCTTACTGCTCCACTTTATGCTCTCATCTTGGAAAGAAGGATCTGAAGGCCTCATTGTACCCACATTATCACAGTGGGAGGTTTGTTTTAAATGTAAAAATTGCACTGGGAAATGCGCCATGTTTGTTGTATATGATTATTCTTTACCATTCAAATTGTATGTGGCTATTTCTGATTCCTCTGCTACCTGTGTGCTTTTACAAGCTTTCCCAACTGGTTGCAAGCCAGTAGGCTATTTCTCAAGGCAATTTGATGCAGTGACTTTGGGACTAGCACTATGTCTATATAGTTTAGTAGCAGTGGCTTTTGCAATTGAAACTTACTGATTTTCTGGTTCTACAACACCCTTTTTGTTCCATCTAACCAAGACTCAGCCTTTGTCCTCCACACGTTTTATTGACTTAGGAATTAGTCATTTCTCCGCTTCATGTTTCAGTATGTACTACATCAATATGCAACCCTTCAACACCTGTGGAGGAGGATGGGTCTCATGATTGTTTCCAAACTATTTTGACATTTTCTCTACAAGATGGGCTATGCAGTCACAACAGTTAATAATGTAGTGGAAACAGCTTCTTTGCCGTTTGCCAGTGCACAGTTAGCTGAAGCGTTTGCATTGACACGTGCACTTGAAATTTCCAGGTATCTTTTGGCAAATGTTTATACAGATAGTGCCTATGCGTTAAGCATTTTATGAGATTTTGGCAATATTTGGCAGCAAACGAGGGTTTTTGACTTCTGCTAATAAACCAATTAAACATGCTGCATACATTCACCGTTTGTTACAGGCTGTCTTCTTGCCAGCACAAGTTGCAGTTTTGAAATGCAAAGGACATTCTTCTGCTGAAGATTTTGTGTCAAAGGGCAACCATTTTGCAGACCACGAAGCACGGCGAGCTGTTCTTCAAGCATCGGTGTCCCTGACAGTGCTGTATTTAACACCGTCTAATATGACTTTGTTTTCCCTTTCATCTTTCTTGCAGCAATAGCAAGATACTTCCTTTGAAACCCAGACTCTGTCTTCGTGGGGTGCACCTGTGATGCTCAGGGCTGCTGGAAAGAGGATCATCTGCTTATTTGTCCTGACAGTTTTTTGTTTCTACTTGCCCTGTTCCTGCATCATAAGCTTTACCGCTGTGGCTATGAATTATGTCTTTTTGGTTCTCCGGTATACCTGAACTTCTGTTATTTTTTCTTTGGCACAGCTTGTCTGCACTGTTTCAAGACTGGCACTGTAGGGTCAGCTTAGGGTCAGTTATTAAGATTTCTGCCTTCCAAACTCGTTTTGATTTTGCAGCCCGTTTTGCAGATCTGCCCTGTGCCAGAGGAGGGAGGTGGTATTTGTCTGTTGGTCACTTGTCTATTCTCCGGATGGGTAGACGTTTATCCCAGTACAAGTATGACTGCTGGGGTTGTCATCATATTACTGATCACTCAGTTTATTCCTGTTTGTTCTTTCTTCTTGTCTGGGTCCAGCCTTTGTTGCGAGTGTCTGGGAGGGTATTGAAAATTTGGTTTGGTATTAAGAGACAACTGCACACTCCTTATCATCCGCGAAGCTCTGGCCAAGTGGAACGGATGACTAGGACACTCAAAGGTCACTTACGCACTCTGACACAGGATTGGGCTACAGATTGGACAGAAGCCCTTCCCTTTGCCCTTATGGCAGTGTGTAATTCCCCCAGCCTGACACCATATGAAATAGTTACTGGACGTCCAGCTACTTCTCCACATGACTTGGCAGTTATCCCAGATCCCCAATTGTTGCGCAGCGATATTTTGACTTATTGCTCACGGTTGCACTCAGTCCTGTCTGTTTCCCCTTTATTGCAAGTGAATCCTCAACAAGATGACAGAATCATCATATCCAGAATCATCAGAATCATTATATCCAGACGTAAAGTCACCAGATTGGGTCCTGATTAAGAATTTGCATCCAAAGACGCTTCTGGCTCCCAAGTTTCTAGGTCCATTTCGTGTGCTCCTGGTGGGATACTCGGCTTGTAAAGTGGAAGGACATTCTCGTTGGATACACCTTACACAGTGTAAAAAGGCTCCTTCACAGACTCCAGACGGTGGCTCCCTTCATCTGTGAATCAAGAAAATACAACGCAGAGACTTATTGAATATTACATTGATATTACAGAAAAGATCATCAGGATTTACATGCTTTTTGAATGAACTACTTATGCAAAAACCTTTTGTCCAGCATTTATACTACTGATTAGGTGGATAAAGGTGGTTTGATTTAGTATTTTACTTATATATAAGCAATAACCTTTGGGTACTTAACCTCTACTTCATGATGTAATTGAGAATTAAGGGGTAGTTATAGCTATAATATATCTATTCATCATCTTAAGAAGAGTAGGTGTATTTTTATTTTGTCTTAGAACATTTATTTTTGGAGTAATTATAGTTTCAGATGTTTAGAGGTTTGCTAAGAATGTTTCCGTATTTGGTCTTAGTTGTGCTATGGCATATTATTGTTAATGAAGCAGTACTGCATTTAGAATCTTGGGAAAGTTATGGGGAATATCCAAATATTTTTGAGTCACATTTACACTCAGTTACAAAACATTTTAATCTGTCACGTTGTGCGGTCTGCCTTCCAACTGTGACAGCTACTCAACCACGTTAGGCCCAAAGCCTTTGAAGAGTTCCATGCTACAGCTTTTAATCTAACTACTGTACGATGGTCTCATACAAACACAGAACCTAGAGTAGTTAGTTCTATGCCTTTAAAGTCCCCTCCAATATGTTTTATGGCTCAAGGTACAGGGAAAAAGGTAGGGGACACCCCATGGAATGTTTGTAGAATAATAATGCTACATAATTCTTCCATCTGGTATAAGAAAGCCCACGTACAGAAACCTTATATTTCCGTAGTACAATTAATGCAAGTTCAAGGGAATCAAGTGCATGATTATGACTTGTTACAGTATAATAGTTCTGGCTACCTTTTGAATGACTCAGTCCGAGACATACCTAACTGGAGTTGCCCCTTATTAGGATATTACCATCCCTGGGAACATAATCTATCTGTAGGAATTAAGGAAATGAACATTACTCAGTGGGCTTTGAATAATTGTATACAGAATCTAGTCTGTCCCCGCAACTGTCCTCGACATCGCTGCGGCTTTCGACTCAGTGAGTCACAAGATACTCATACAACGCCTCAGCGAGAAAGGAATTCAGGGAACAGCCCTAAAGTGGTGCAAGTCATACCTGACTAATAGATGGCAACATGTAAGGTCAGGCTCCACAACCTCCGAACCATTTTTACAAAGCCAGGGTGTACCACAGGGCTCATCACTATCTGCATTGATGTTTAACATCTACATGCAGCCCATATGTGCCCTAGCACGTTCATTCAAGGTCAACTGTTTAGCCTACGCAGATGACATCCTCCTATACATCCCATTCAGGACTAACCAACCGGACCTCTCCCCTCTAACAAGATGCTTTGAGGCAGTAGCAGAATGGTTCAGCACACAAAACATGAGAATCAACTACAGTAAAACAGATGTCCTTTTCATCTCAAGGAACCAGGACGTCACCCCTCCACTCTCTTTAAAAATCGGCAACACAGAACTGAAAACCAAATCCACAATCCGCTACCTTGGCGTTACACTGGATCAACACCTGGATCTGAAAACTCACATAAAAAACACAGTAAAAACAGTATACATGAAAATAAAGACCTTAAAACATCTCCGACCGCTACTCGACTTCAGCGACTACCGATCGATCTATCAGGCATTAATATTACCTCATTTCGACTATGCCAACGTAATTCTACACGGTCTCCCTCAAGCAACCCTAGCTCCCCTCCAGCTTGCAATGAACACTGCTGCAAGAGTACTAACAGGGGCTTCACGGAGAGAGCACATAACGCCAGTACTGATGAACCTCCATTGGCTACCTGTTCAAGCAAGAACCCTCCACAAAGTTCTAACCTTAACTTTCAAAGCCTCAAACACTCTGACCCCCACAGCCCTCAGTAAGATGATACATAAAGTACCACAGAACAGAAATAGAAGATCCATGATGCAAAACACCCTAGAGGTCCCAAAAGTAATAACAAAATGCACGAGAACAACAACAAATAGGGCCTTTACGATTTACGCTCCCAGAGCATGGAATGCTCTCCCTACCTATATTCGGAACATCACTTACCTAACCCACTTCAGGAAGGCAATAAAGCAGCATCTGTTCACTACATACTACCCTGAATCTAGCCTTAGTAACCATACATATGGCCTCCCAGACAATCTCTCATTACAAGTAAACAATCAGACTCAGCATGAAAAAGGATAATCAAATGATCGCTCAGAATGTACCCCAGTGTAAATAAAACGTAGTTATGTTCTGCCTGAAATCAGGTACCAGTGTGATACAATGTATAGAATTAAGAATGTACATAGTTTCCCCCAGTTACTTCCAAGTTGATCTCCCTGTTTATTGTAAATACAACTCAAAGTTCCTTGTGTTGTATAGTTGATGTTAAATGTAAACCGCTCTGATCTAAAATAGAGCGGTATAGAAGAACTGTTAAATAAATAAATAAATAAATAAATAAATAACTTGACAATTTGGGAA
The DNA here is from genome assembly GCA_033557465.1 of Ichthyophis bannanicus. Classification (NCBI taxonomy): domain Eukaryota; kingdom Metazoa; phylum Chordata; class Amphibia; order Gymnophiona; family Ichthyophiidae; genus Ichthyophis; species Ichthyophis bannanicus. The sequence continues at coordinate 350,402,761 of CM066032.1, forward strand.
AATGGATTAGTGGCTTTAAAGAGAGACTATTTTGTGTGTGGTAATCTCGCATATACAGAACTTCCCAGAGGTTGGTCAGGTACTTGCTATGTTGCTCAGTTAGATACCCCGTGGCAGTTTTTACCTTACCAAAATGTTACTTTATTATCAACCTTGAATAATTCCTTAAGAAGAAAAAGGAATGTTTCCCCTCAAGATGAAGTCATAATAGCAGCACAACAGTTGGTAGACTCTGCAAGTCCTTTAACTAAATCTCAGACAGATGCATTTACAGGTACTGTTTGGCTCTCAACTTTTGGAGCCATAGCACCCACTAGAGAATATGGTACCCAGATTATGCGATTACAAGCAGTTGTTGAACTTAGAGCCCTGGATCTCACAGAGGCTATTAGCGTGTTACAAGGTACAGTAGACAAGGTATCCACTTATGCAGCTCAGAATCGCATAGCTTTAGACTACCTACTAGCGAAGGAAAATGGCGTATGTGGCCTAATTTCTGATTTCTGTTGCAGTATGCTTGATGATGAAGGGAAAGTAGTGAAAGGCCTACTAGATAAGGTTAGGAATCGTACATTTGTATCAAGTAGTAGTTATGAAAGTTCTTTTTCTGATTTTTTTTGGTTCTGTTTCTTCTTTCTGGAATTTATTATCTAGGCCCCTGCAAGGCATATTAGCTTCATTATTTGGCTTATTAGGGATTATCATTTTAGGAACAATAATTCTTTGTGTAATATCTGCTTGCTGTAAGAAATCAGTGGAGACACTGACCCCTAAAATGATGTTACAGGTTGACCCAGAAGCTAGCTACGATCCATTTTTAATACCGATGTCTGAGTTTCCTTATCTGTGAAATGATTCTTTACAGAATCAGAGGAAGGACTGAAAGAAAGCTTGATTGTACCAGGCTGGATACACAGTCAGGCCCTGTGTATAACATTATATTACTATAATCCCTAAGAAAGAGTTAATATCATTTGTAGCTCCTTATTTAATACCATCATAGAAAACTCTGTAGAAGAAACTGGGTGAAAGGTTTTACATAACATAAACATTAGTCTTATTATTAGAAAGATAAGTAAAAGGCAAGTTGTTTACTCAGCTTCTCAGTCTCTTAGGGGTATGTTTACTAAAACCCCGGTAAAGTGCGTGCCGCGGTAGTGTGCGTGCGCCATATAAGGAGTGGGCGTTCCGTCCTGAAAAAGAAAAGCCGGAAACTACATATGCGCTAAGGTGCGCGGCGCCCATGTGAGCCCCGCACCTTAGCGCATGAGATAGCTGCGCGGGAGGCATAAGTGGCGCGCTGAGGTGCAAGAAAAAGAGCAGAGCTACAGCACAATGGTTAAGACACTGACCAATGGTGCAGGGGTTCAATCCCCCACAGTGCCCAATGGAGACAGCTGGCTGAGGCATTATTTTAGGAGCCATTTAAATGATGGGTGGCATAAGGCGGCACGCTGATGTTTCAGGAAGCCTTTTAATATTGGGCGGCATAAGGCGGCGCGCTGATGTGCAATCACAGGAACAGAACCACAGCACACTGGTTAAGACACTGATCAATGGTGCAGGGGTCAGGGGTTCAATCCCACAAAATGCCCAATGAACAAAGCTGGCTGAGGCATAACATATTATGGGGAAGATTGCTTTAGGAGGCATTTTATTCATATTTTAATTATCACTACTAGCAAACGCACTCTCAAAGCGTGTTAACATAAGGCGCCCTATAAGGCACATTTTAAAGTGCACTGTCAGCCAAGGCACCCTAGAATGTTGCTTATAGGGCGCTGTAGAGGGTGCCGTATGAGGTACCGCAAGGTCAGTGTACTGTTTTTTATGGCAGCACTGTGCAGTTTAAAGAATGAAAAGCATACGTAGGTGCACTGAAAGGCAAGGAGGAGCAGCAGTGGAGCACAATGGTTAAGGCACTGACTGCTGATACAGGGGTCATGAGTTTTCTCCCCAGTGTGCCTAATAGGTAAGGCTGGCTGTGGCATCAGCTTTGCATTGTACATATTTTTTCCTGCAGCACTTTATTTTTATGCTATTAATTGCTGCCAGCAAACACGCCCTCACGTGCCGTAATTGAAGGTGCCGTATTAGGCACCCTATAAGGTACTCCATAGGGCACATTATAAATTGCACTGTCCGCCACAGCACCCTAAAATGTCCCCTATTGGGCACCCAATAGGTTGCGTCACAGGATAATGTATAGTGCACCTTATATGGATGGGAACCATAAGGTGCCCTATAGGGCGCCATATAAAGCACCCTCAGAGGCACCTTATGGGTACAGTACCCTGGGGGTGTTTTTGCTGGTAGCAAAATATGTACATTAAAAAAAGATAATGTGTTGGACAACCCTATCAAATAACCCCACTGTGGGTTTGAACCCATGATCGCTGGCTTCAGAGGCAGTGAAGTAACCATTGGGCTACAGCTCTATAGCTGCTAGTAAGCCCCTGGCTGGCTGCAGAGAGCATGCACGTCACCACACAGACAGTCTGCTGTGGTCACCAGGATAGGGTTAGCCCACCCATACCCATGATGCACTGCACATGCAAATCAGCAGTCCACAGATTAACACAGGATGGCCAATGCACCCCCACAGCACCTCGGCCTGGTAGAGGGAAGTGACCATGTGCACCCACACACCACCTCGGCCTGGTAGGGGGTACTGACCATGTGTTTTACTGGCACAGAGTAGCTACACACCATCACATTGTGCGGGTACTGTGCTCACCCTGAGGGTGCGGTGAGGCGCCCAGGACCAGGTCCACAACACCTTCTATGGCTGAAAGAGGCCATGCCAGAGTTCCACAGCAGTGTTAATGTGTGAGATAGGTAGTTTCTGCAGACACCTTGGATATCTCTGTTTGCTTCAGTCAGGCGTAGCACCCAGGGGGGGCCATGCACCACCACCCTCCATCACCAGAGGGTGGCAAACAGGGTCTCCCATCAATAGATCCACATTCTACCTCCCTGCAAAGGTAGCAGTAGAGGGGACCCTCAACCCCAGTCCTGCTGAGGAACAGACACCCCACAGGGCAATCAATGCGGATCTCTCTATACACATCCATAACACAATTACAGACAGACATTAGGCCTGGATATGGTGAGCTGCACCCAACCACCATCTGATATTCTCCTGCAGCAAGTCATCAGCCACTGCATCCTGCTCCATCAAGACACATACCAGCTGCACACAGTGTGCTAGTTAGTCCACAGTGCATGTTCCCAGTGGAGATGCATGCACTCAGAACTAGGATGCAGGAATACACAGCAAACAGATAAATCAGTGACTGGGCCCCAAAAAGAAACCCATATCTATCACATGAGAGAAATACTATATAGCACTATGGGGGTGCCTAGCCATGCTGTGGTCACTGCACAGTCAGGGTGAGAGTGATCTCTCAGCAGGACATACTGAGGTCACCCTGTCTGTGTAGGTGGTGGCCGGGCACTAAAATGTCCCAGTCAGTGCCCTATGCCCTGTGCAGATGCACCCTAGCCAGGCCACCCTGTCCGGCCTACACCCATGGTACCTTGCTCCTCATTATGCACATTGGCAGCCCAATACTGGCAACATTGCTGGCAGTGTGGGCTGTGGAAGGTGTTTGCAGCCACCACACACTGGATAGACAGACAGCCACCCCCACACCTATGCCAGCATTGTGCTACTATAGAGGAGTCCAGCAGTCATACCCACCACACCAGTCCTGGGCACAGTACAGGCATGGATTTGGTACGCAATACTGTTGGGGGTCACTCCCCAGGGTGGTAAACACTGTCAGAGACCAGACCTGCAGCGCACACCGCAGACATCACAATGATTGTTATGGTGGAGATCAATGAGCAAAATGTGCTTAACGTAGGACTTGATATCTGCCAGTTATCATGGGCAATGTTTGATAGCTGTGTACCATATACCCAGGTGTAGGGTGGCATTGCTAAGGTATGCAACTGCTAATATTGGGAGATACAGGCAGGGCCCAATGTCCTGCCTCTCCATGAGGCATTGGCCAATGGTGCCTGTGGGGGTGTGTGTGGGGGTGTCTGGCCCTGTTGGCTGCTTTTTTACGGCAGAGTGAACCAACTCCAGTCCTGGTGTTCCAACCACTGTTCGGGCTTTCATGCTGTCCCTCATAAATATGCATGAGCTATATCAGCATACCATGGGGGTGGTGCATAGATATGCAGCACAGGCATCTTTATTAGTGGCAGCATGGATCCTGAATGGTGTGGGGCCCTCCAGGACTGCATTTGGGAGACTCTGCTCTAGTTAATGCTTCTGTTTATGGTGTCTGTGTTTGGTGTGGTAAAGTATAGGCGTATGAACCATGCGTATGTTCTCAGCAATAAAGGTTTGTCCTTACTATCATTGTTTAGTTGTAGGAAAAATATGTGTACTGGATTGGCAGTAGCCCCAGCTGGGCTTTGAACCTGTAACCTTCTGTTCCTGCACACACTGTTTGTGTGCACTGCACCACCGTGTTGCCACAGATGTGCTGAGTTCCTTGGGGAGTCCATGACTGTACATCCAACAGAGCCTGTCTGTTGCGGTGGACAGTGCCAGCCTGCACAGGCCTAGGCCACTGTCTGCTGTGGTTTGCAGCCACTGCCCCCTCCACCACCTGTACCCTTCCGCCAACATGCAGACATGTCCCTATCTGGGAAAAAGCATATGACCTGATTGAGTTGTGGCACTCCAGGACTGAATTTGGGCAGACTCGGCTGTAGGTAATGCCCATTGTTATGGTTTGTGTACGGTGTAGGGTAACATATAGGTGTTGGAACCATGCTTCTGTTCTCTGCAATAAAGGAGTGTCTGTACTATCACTGTTTAGTGGTGGGTAAAACTATGTGGACTGGGTTGGCAGGAGCCCCAGCTGAGATTTGAACCTGTGACCCTCTGGTCCTATAGGCACTGGCTGTGTCCACTGCACCACACTGTGGCCACAGAGATAGTGCAGTCTCTGGAGATAGGAAATATGGCAGCACGAGTCAGACACCCTGCTCTGCACAATTTTACTGTGGGCTCGTTTACCTTGTATGGGGACAAAGGTGCAAATAAACCTCAAATATGACCTCCAAAAAAGGGGAACAAAACCAAAACCAAGCTGGGCAACAGTGATATCAATGGGCAACCTGAAAAACACTCCCAGGAAAGCTCCATTAAAATGCAATGCTTTTGAAAGAGTCTACGGAGTGTAGACCCTTCCAAAAATCATTTCTTTTTTTTGGAGCTTTCCTGGGAGTGTTTTTTATGGTTGCCCATTAATTTCACTGTTGCCCAGCTGGATTATACTTTATTTGGTATTTGTTGTGGTCATTTTCAATTTATATTTGCTATTTTGTTCTGTGCACATGTATCACACTGCTCACGTTTTGCAGGTTTCCCCGGTTTTGCTGTACATTGCTGATGGAAATGGTTTCTCTTCCCTTTAAATCGGCTCTAACGCAAGGTTTTCACTCGCGGTATTTTTTTTGCCGAAATTCAGCAACGCTCCTGTGCGGGGAACCTCTCCCCTCCCACTCTCCACCCATTGACCCTGTCCCTCCGCCCCTCGGGGGCCTTCCTCCACCCTCCGTACGCCTTTCCCCACCTCTATCGCACATCAGCGCACCGCACACTTGCGCGTGCCCGTTAGTGTGAGGTGCACGTGTGCGGGGGCCCGTTAGTGTGATGCACACGCGTGCAGGGCACTTAAGAGCACTTAAGTGCATCATTAGCGTACGCTACTGTGCGCCGCGCATGTGTGCGCGGTTTAGTAAACATACCCCTTAGTCTCTGGTCAGAGATATCAAACTGTCAGTGTTAGGATTAATTAGAATTAAGGCCTACATAGTCATGTCTGAGAATATATGTATGTCTTTTCATGATTGTCTATGACGTGCATGCCTATAGAAAAGTATGTTATGAATATACGTAACACTAGGCGTAGAATAGAATATGTATATTATGAATATACATGATGTGAGACGTAGAATAATAAAGTGAAATTATGCTGTGTAATGGAATCTTTATCTATAAATAAAGTGGCCTAAAGCTATGATATCAGAGTAAACATAGGCAAAGGCCTAGCTTACTCTCCCAAAGCTTTGGTGGATTTTATGATACAAGTGTGTTGTGTATTATTTACAGTTTTTTATATTATTCAAAGAATTGTGATCAATTAACCTTCTCCTTGTTTTGTGTGTGGATTTCTGTAACCCAAGAGCCCTGCCTGTTTGCAGGTGAGTGGGGGGAGGGGGTGCAGAGTACTCTTTCAAGTATGTTAAAGCAGATCTAGAGAGAGAATGGAAAAAAAACTAGAAGAGAGAAGAAAGGACAAATGGACAATAGACGATGGAAAGTTAGCAGAAGATACGAAGAAACCAGAAGAAAGTGGCTGAAGCAATTGCAATTGAAAAAAAACTGCATAAAAGGTAGAAAAATATCTCTTTATTTTGAATTTATTAACTGGAATATGTCAGCTCTGGGAAATGTGCATCATTAACGTCTGCGCTTTATTTAGTACAAGAGGAAATTAATTTACAGTTTTATTTCTACAGTTTTGTTGTACATTCCAAGTTTGGCTTCTGAGGTTCCCAATTTAATTATTGTTTTCCTGTTTCTAAATTCTGATTCCTTGTTTGGTGATGGTCTATGTTCTGCATGTGTAACTGAGCTGAGGAATTCTGTTTATGTAATTCCTATTTGACATTGCCACTTGTTCTCTTTCCCCGGTAGGTCATGTATTGTTATTCTCTGAAATGTATTGGTTTAATATTTGCAGTGTTGCCTTTTGATAGGTAGAGTATGGTGCTTTGTGAGTCCTGGTAGTGCTGTTACGATACGGCGGATTTGCTATGGGTTCTAAATGGGCAGTGCTTGTAGTAGTTCCTAATGTGCCTGGCGGTTGGCACTGGATTATAGTAATGTAGAAATCTTTTACTCTTTCTTTATCCATACACTCATTAAGAGGCATGTTTACTAAAAGTTAGTGTATGGTAACATTATGCAAATATTTATGCAAATGAGGCCCTGCACCGAGTCTCCGCTCATGAACCTGCACCCTCCTTGGGCCGCCCCTGTTGCCTGGTTAGCTTTGCGGCAATCTGGGCAACTGGATATTCAATGCTGGAGTCCAGATATGGTCCCAGCATTGAATATCCAGGTTTAAGTTCAGCACTGACAGCTAGCCCTAGCTACCGATGCTGAATATCGGGCCCAAAGTACACAATGAATGTTTAATAGTCTGCAGAAAAATTGCAGCTGGTGTTTTTTTTGACTATTGTTGATACTTCTTATATCTTGGACTTATTTGGTTGGAGGTCACTGTTTTGCCACTTTAGAAGGGAAAGTGCATATGGTGGTATAGGGAGTGGATGAGGTCACAGATATAGGGGCACCATGAAACAGGTATATCTATAGAGGTAATTAAGACAAGGGGGTGAGGCTGTGGGGAATTAGAGAAGAAAGGGGTGACGTTTAGGGGAATGGCATGGAAGAATAAGAAAAGCACAGAGGGTGATAAGGAAATGGCACCAGCCATAGGTTGGCTGGTACTCTTTTCTTCTTTTACAGGAATCCACAATAACACCAATTTCAAATCAGCTGACACCAATGGGTTCTTTTACTAATGTCAGTAGCTGTTAACACATGTTCTGGTGTGTGCTGTTGGTGTGCTGCAACACGTTTTGACAGCTAGCATGGGGTCAAGACAGCGCAGGCCAATTTTGGCACTATGAATCATGCATTAGGGTGGTAAGGGGGTGGGTTAGGTGTGTAGAGTGCGCATGGGGGTAAATTGCATACACTAACTGTGACCCTTGCAATTAGCATGGGTTCACTTAGTGCCACCTCAATAGGTGGAGTTAAGTGTACCCACGCTATTTACATGCCATGTTAGGGCACAGGGCTCCATGTTAACTGCCGGGAACATGACTTCCATGCCTCCAATAGTTAACACAGTGGTGTTGCAACTAGCATGTCATGATTTTGGTGGTATTGGCACATTAGATGCAACACATTAGCCCTTTAGTAAAAGGGCCCCCTTGTTGGCAAATCACACCAGAGGGGAAGGAGTGACTGGTGATAACTTCTCCCCTATTGAACCCACAATGAGCTAAATTGCTTTTGACAGCTTGGAGGGATTGGGAAAGGAACTAGGAGGGTTTTATTTTTCCATGGTTGGACCCAACATGAATATTTTTTTGTTTTATTTCTTTTAAAAAATTTTTTTTTTGTATTTCAAGTAAACAAAATGAAACAAAGAAAAACAAAGAAAAACATTCTTTAAAAAATGAAAAATAAGATTAAACATTTCTTTGTATTGTTCTTCGTTTTTTTCTTTTGTCCTCTTTATCTTAGAGACTAAAACATGTTTGGGTGAGTCGAGCCCTTAATGAATAAGCATATGATACTGGACTAGGATCAAAGCTTCTTTATTGGAGAATTGCTGACATTCCTGAAGTAGCTCTGCATTCCTTTCTTCAGGCTAAGTATGAATCAAGTTCACTGACATAAAGAGAACTCTCAATGAAACCTTAGTTCTATTGTTACCTTGATTCTCAGCTAGTTGCCCTACCTGACCTCCTGCCAAAGCATGTGAAAACTGTGTGAGGCTTCAGCTATTGTTCCCATCAACACACGAATGTCAAAGGTCAAGATGAGAGAGAGACAAGCCATGAGCACTAAAAGAGAATCAGTTTGCATGATAGTCCTCAGATCATGGAAAGCGCAGATTGCGTTAAAAAGCAAAGAACAGATCTGAATAAAACCTTGAGAACCCATGAAACTAAAATTAGTTTCAAAAAAAGTTATTGACTTATGCCCCACTTTTTGGAATATTATTTGTTAGTGAATGATTCAGCACAGTATAATTTTCATAACAGAACATCAAATTACTTGATTATAATAAGAATAGTAGGAGGGAAACATTTAAGAAATAGAGAAACATGATGGCAGAAAAAGGCCATATGGCCTATCTAGTCTGCCTTTCCATATCAACCGCTATAGTCCTTTTTTTTTCCTTTAGAAACATAGAAACATGATGACAGAAAAAGACCACATGGCCTATCTAGTCTGTCCTTCCATAACAACAACTACAACAGTCCACTTTTTACCTTTAGAGATCCTCTGTGTTGGTTCCATGTTTTTTTGAATTCAGTTACTGTCCTCATCTCTACCACCTCCACTGGGAGACTATTCCATGGATCCACTACTCTTTCTGTAAAGAAATATTTCTGCATATCACTTCTGAATCTATCTCCCTTCACCCTCATCCCATGTCCCCTCATAGCAGAACTTGTTTTCAATTGAAAGAGGCTCTCTCCCTGAACATTTATGCCACGGAGGTATTTAAACATCTCAATCATATCAACTCTATCCCGCCTTTCCTCTAAGGTGTACATATTAAGATCCTTAAATCTGTCCTCATATGCTTTATAATGAAGCCCATTAATTATTTTAGTAACAACCCTCTGCACCGACTCCATCCTGTTCACATCCTTTTGAAGGTGCGGTCTCCAGAATTGCACACTATACTCCAAATGAGGTCGCACCAAACACTTATACAGAGGCATTATCACCTCCTTTTTTCTGCTAGCCATTCCTCTCCATATGCACCCAAGCATCCTTCTAGCTTTTGCTGTCGCCTTTTCTACCTGTTTAGCTACTTTAAGATCATCAGACACAACCACGCCTAGGTCCCGCTCTTCTTTAGTGGACAAAAGTGGACAAAAGATCCTCTTTGTCTGTTCCATGCTTTCTTGAATTCAAATACTGTTCTTGACTCTACTACCTCCACTGGAAGACTATTCCATGCATCTACCATTCTTTCCATAAAAAATATTTTAGCATATTACTCCTGAGTCTATCCTCTTTCACCTTCATCCTATGTTCCCTCATTGCAGAGCTTTTTTTCAATTAAAACAGGATCTCCTCCCATGCATTTATGCCATGGAGGTATTTAAGTGTTTCTATCATATCTCTTCTCTCCCGCCTTTCCCCCAAAGTATACCTATTGAGATCTTTAAGTCTGTCCTCATATGGCTTATAACGAAGACCACTGACCATTTTGGTAGCCTCTCTCTGCACTGACTCCATCCTGCTTATATCCTTTTGAAGATGTGATCTCCAGAATTGCACACAATATTCCAAATGAGGTTGCACCAATGTTCCCTCTAATTTTCTGTAGGATGTGTGCACATAAAATATCAGTTGTGCAGCTTTTGAAGGAAGCTTACATTTTTGTGCACCACATAAAGACACTCGGAGTTATATACTTTAAAATTTGACTACACGTCAGAATACAGTATGTACACCACATTGATTTTAGTCACATTAAATGAAAATAGACGATTACTAAATGAAGTGGAAAAATTCTAATAATTACAATCGCAAATGCGGTATTATTTCAGTTAATTTTTATTGAAAGTCATTATTATTTCATGTAAATAATTTATGTATGGAAGAAGAGAATCAGCTTACTATTAACAGTTCATTCTCAAAATTTTTCTCTTCGATCTTTCAAATTTAACCAGTCTGAATAAATTTTATCAAGGTCTACCGATCCGCCATCTTTAAGATGACTCTTAACACACATCAGCATTTCCAAATATTCTAACTGTAAGCAATTCCTTATTTTGGTTTTCAAACTGTTCATCAAGCTGAAACCACGCTCACAATCTGCACTAGAAGCCAAAAATGTTCCACCAATTTCGCTTAATCTGCAAAGTGAGCATTCTGAAACGTCACAGTCACCATATCTGGAAAACTGTTTATCAGTTTGCTTTTGATTTTTTTCTGCGACTAAGAACTTGAAGTCATTGAACTGCTGAATAACAATATGTTCCTCCATAAGAAATTGTTTGTACTTTAAGCAGAGTGATCGAACGGTTTCAATTAAAAATTCATAATCACAATGGGGTATGTTTGCTAAACCTTCTTAACGTGTGCGGCGTGCATGAGCGCACACTAAGGTACCTTAGCATGCGCTAATGACGCTTTACGGGACAAAAATGCGCTTTAGTGCGCGCTCACGCACGCAGCGGCGCAAACGAGCGCTGAAGGCGTGGAAAGGCTCCCAGAGGGCGGAGGAAGGCTCCCCAGGGGCGGAGAGAAGGGGTCAATGGGTGGAGAGTGGGAGGGGAGAGGCTCCCCGCACACTAACGATGTGAAATTCGAGGCCAAAAATACCGCAAGTGAAAACCTCGCGTTAGAGCTGATTTAAAGGGAAAAGAAACCATTTCTGTCAGCAATGTACAGCAAAACCAGGGAAACCTACAAAAAAGTGATAAGTGTGATACATGTGCACGGAACAAAAGTGCAAATAAACATTGAAAATGACCCCAACAAATTAAAAAAAAATCATAATCAAGCTGGGCAATAGTGATAGTAATAGGAAACAGCAAAAAACACTCCCAAGAAAGCCCCAAAAAATAAATATGAATTTCGGAAGGGTCTACGCTCCGTCCCCATACAAGGTGAATGATCCCACAGTGAAATAGCACAGATCAGGGTTTCCCTCTCCATTGGACAGGTTACCTATGGCATGCACATGTTCCACAACAGCAGGGCGGGCATGTCGGAATGGGCAACTGGACAGATGCTGGGAAAGGGGATACAGAGGGCTGCAGGCGGCACATGCTATGGTGCAGCTGGGGAAGAGTGCTGACTAGGCAGATGCCTAGGTGGCACTTAGGAATGCTGAAACTGAACCGCAGCCAGACAGCAATTGATGAGGGCCCAACATGGGCACGAGAGTGTTTATCACAGTGTCACAGGGGATAGTACCCAGCAGGTACCCCCACGGGCACAGAACATTGGCAGGCGGTGTTGGGGGGAAGCGTGGACACCCATGCAGGCACCCCTACCCCAGAACACGCACCATAGGCAGCCGCCTACCTGCACACTGGATGGCTTGAGACTGCACACCACCAGCACCACCAGCAGAAGGGCATGTCAGCATGGTGGCACAGGGGTACTGGAGGTGGAGGGGGGCAGTGGCAGCTGCCCAGAGCCGACCATGGCCTAGCCCTGTGTAGGTGGGTGCCATGCACTGCAACAGACAGGCTCTATCTGACAAACAACCATGGTATCTCCAGGGACTGCACTGTCTCTGTGAGCACAGTGTGGTGCGGTGAACACAGCCAATGTGTTCAGGAGCAGAAGGTCACAAGTTCAAGTCCCAGCTGGGGTTACTGACAATCCAATCCCCAAATTTTACCCGCTACTAAACCGTGATAGTAAGGACAAACCTTTATTGCAGAGAACATACGCATGGTTCAAACGCCTATATTTTACCCCACCGAGCACAGACACCAGAAACATGCGCATTACCTAGAGCAGAGTCCCCCAAATGCAGGCCTGGAGGGCCACAAATCATTCAGGTTTTATGCTGTCTCCAATATAAGGCCATGTCAGCATGGTGGCGGAGGGGTACTGGTGGAGGAGGGGGCAGTGGAAGCTGCCCAGAGCAGACCATGGCCTAGCCCTGTGTAGGTGGGTGCCATGCACTGCAAAAGACAGGCCTTGCCGGACAAACAGTCATGGTATCACCAGGGAATGCACTGTCTCTGTGGCAACACAGTGGTGCAGTGTACACAACCAGTGTGTTTGGAGGCAGAAGGTCACAGGTTCAAGTCCCAGCTATGGTGCCTGCCAACCCAGTCCCCATATTTTACCCACTACTACAACATGCTAATACAGACTGAACGTTTATTGCAGATGACGTGAACATGCCCAAAACACCTACATTTTACCCTACAGAGAAAAGACACCATAAACAGGCGCATTACCTAGAGCAGAGTCTCCCAAATGCAGTCCTGGAGGGCCAAACACCATTCAGGTTCCATGCTGCCTCTAATAAAGATGCCTGTGCTGCATATCTATGCACCACCCCCATGGTATGCAGATGTATCTCATGCATATTCATGAGGGACAGCATGAAAACCCAAAAAGTATTTGGCACACCAGGACTGAATTTGGGAACCTCTGCCGTAAATCAGCAGCCAACAGGGGCAGACACACCCACACCCACAGGCTCCATTAGCCAATGCCTCCTGGAGAGGCAGGACATTGGGCCCTGCGTGCATCTCCCAATACTAGCACTTGCAAACCTTAGCAACGCCACCCTACACTTGGGAATACGGTACACAGCTATCAAAGGTTTGCTATGATTACTGGCAGATAGCAATTCCTACGTTAAGCACAGTTTGCTGATTGAACTCCGTCATAGCAACCTTTCTGATGTCTGTGGAGTGTGCTTCAGGTCTGGTCTCTGACAGTGTTTACCACCCTGGGGAGTGACCTCCAAGAGTATTGCATACCATATCAATGCCTGCACTGTGCCCAGGACTGGTGTGGTGGCCAGGGCTGCTAAACTCCTCTATAGTATCACAATGCTGGCATAGGTGTGGGAGTGTGTGTCTGTCTATCCAGTGTTTGGTGGCTGCAAACACCCTCCACAGCCCACACTGCCAGCACTGTTGCCAGCATTGGCTTGCCAATGTGTATAATGAGGAGCAAGGTACCATGGGTATAGTCCGGACAGGGTGGCCTGGCCAGGATGCATCTGCACAGGGCATAGGGCACTGGCTGGGACATTGTAGTGCCCGGCCACCACCTGCACAGACAGGGTGGCCACAGCATGTCCTGCTGGGAGATCACTCTCACCCTGACTGTGCAGTGACCACAGCATGGCTAGGCACCCCATAGTGCTCTACAGTATTTCTCTCATGTGATATTTATGGGTTTCCTTTTGGGGCCCAGTCACTGACTTATCTGCTTGTTGTGCATGCTGACATCCCAGTTTTGGGTGCACGCATTTCCACCAGGGACATGCACTATGGACAAGCTAGCAGACTGTCTGCAGCTGGTATGTGTCTTGATGGAGCGCCTTGCAGAGTGCAGCGGCTGAAGGCTTGCTGCAGGAGAATATCAGATAGTGGTGGGGTGCAGCTTAGCATATCCAGTCCTAATCTCTGTCTGCTATTGCGTTTTGAATGTGTACAGAGCTGCATTGACTGCCCTGTAGGGTGTCTGTTCCCCAGCAGGGCTGGGGCTGATGGTCCCTTCTACTGCCACCATTGCGGGGAGGTAGAATGTGGATCTGTTGGTGGGAGATCCTTTTTACCACCCTCAGCCCTGGAGGAGGAGGAGGGTGGTGGTACATAATCCTCCTAGGGGTCCATAGGGGCTACACCTGACTGAGACATACAGATATATCCAAGCTGTGTCTGCAGAAACTACCTACCTCACACAATAGCACTGCTGGGGACCTGCAGCATGGCCTAGCTCTGCTGTGTACCTGGTGCTGGGCGCCCAACCTCACCCTCAGGGTGAGTGCAGTACCTGCACAATGTGACGGTGTGTAGCTACTCTGTGCCAGTACCACACACGGTCAGTTCCCCCTACCAGGCCGAGGTGCTGTGGGGGTGCATACCCCATCTTGTGATCATCTGTAGACTGCTGATTTGCATGTGCAGTGCATCATGGGTATGGTTGGGTTAACCCTATCCTGGTGACCACAGCAGGCTGTTTGTGTGGTGACTTGCAGTCCTTCTGCAGCCAGCCAGGGGTTTGCTAGCAGCTGTAGCCCACTGTTACTTCACTGCCAGTGGAGCCAGAGGTCATGGGTTCAAGCCCACAGTGGGGTTATTTGATAGGGCTGTCCAAAGCATTATCTATTTTTAATGTACATTAGTGCTGCCAGCAAAAACACCCTCAGCATACTGTACCCATAAGGTGCCTCAGAGGGCGCTTTATAGGGCACCCTATAGGGCACCTTATGGTTACCGCCCATATAAGGTGCACTATACAGTATCCTATGGAGCAACTGATAGGGTGCCCTATAGGGGACATTATAGGGTGCCGTGGCGGATAGTGCACTTTATAATATGCATTATGGAGTGCCTTATAGGGTGCCTATGCGGCACCTTAGGTTACGGCACATGAGGGTGTGTTTGCTGGCAGCAATTAATAAAATACAAATAAAGTGCCGCAGGAAACAATACTTACATGTCAAGGCTGATGCCTTAGCCAGCCTTAGATATTAGACACACTGGGAATCAAACTCATGACCCCTGTATTATCAGTCAGTGCCTTAACCATTGTGCTACACTGCTGCTCCTCCTTGCATGTTTGCGCACCTACTTAAGATTTTCATGTGTTTAAATGCACAGTGCTGCCATCAAAAACAGTGCTATGACCTTGCTGTGCCTCATAGGGCACCCTATATGGTGCCCTATAGGCCACCCTTTAAGCAACATTGTAGGGTGCCGTGGCGGACAGTGCACTTTAAAATGTGCCCTCTGGGGTACCTTATGGGGTGCCTTATGCAGCACCTTATGTTACAGCGCTTTGAGAGTGCGTTTGCTAGCAGCAGTAATGAAAATAAAATTTAAAAGCCTCATAATGCAATGTTACACATAAATGGTAGTGCCTTAGCCAGCCTTATTTATTGGGCACAGTGGGGGATTGAACCCATGACTCCTGCACTATCTGTCAGTGCCTTTACCATTGTACTACAGCCCTGTTCTTCTGTTTACACATCAGCGCGCCTGCTTATACTTCCTGCGCGCGTTACTCGTGCGCTAATGTGTGCGGCACACAAGAGCGCACAGCGCAGCACGCGCTAATCCTGTTTTGCTATTTTTGACCTGACTGCCCACTCCTTTTATGGCATCCTGCAGACTACCGCGGCGCGCACGTTAAGAGGGTTTAGTAAACATACCCCATTGTGCTATTGCTGTCAAGTCAAAAGCAGACCATTCCTCAATTTCATTTTCAGGAAATCTTTCCCCTAAATGCAGACACAGCATATTAATGAAAATAAGTGTGGAACCAGTATCCACTGAAACGTCTCCAGGTATCTTGTCGAGAATTTTTTTAAAAAATGTTTATATGTATATATTCACTGTTAATACGATTGCATATTTGGCGATGTAATGTATAACTGTAATTTATGTTGTTGATCAAACTGTAATTTATCTGGTTGCTCAAATGTATAATTGTAATTTATGTGGTTGATGTGCACCCCTCCCTCAAATCAGACTGTAATCTTAAATTGTTCTGTACATACTCCCTTGTTTTTTCCACCAATAGACCGCTGCTGATCGCTGGAAGTAGTGGCATACATATATATACCAAATAAAATAAATAAACATTATCACTCCATTTTACTGTGTCACCCAAGTATTGCATTCAGATTTTGTTCAGCTTATCTTGTGCAAGATGATATGCTTCCAGTGGTGTTAGCCCACGTTTTTGAAATGCCATTGTTAATTAAGCTAGTTCAGATAAAACATCATTCAAAATTTGCAATGTTATATGGAATTGATGGCTGTTTAGCTTTTTATAACAGTACTTTGCAATGGGATCATTATCCTTCTCTTCTTCAAAGTATTTTAATAATGGATCATAATTTCGAATAATTGCTTGAAGAGCAAAATGTCTAGATAACCACTGCACTTCATTCAGAGGTCTAAAAGCAATTGACTCGCATTCAGAAGCATCTGCTAATTCTTTAAATTGTGACCTTTTAGTAGAAGGTTGACAAAAGATTATATAAACAGTTCTCATGAAAGTTTCAAATTTTTTCATCAATTTTACTTCCTTCCATGATTCAGAGATCCCCAAATCTTCACGATGGGCAACACAATGCTGCTGCACTAAATGTGAAACATTTTTTTTAGCTGCGCAGCAACACCATTTATTCTGCCTGACATGACAGAGGCACCATCCAAAGTAAACATGACCATTTTGTTAAGGGCAAGCTTGTATTTCCCATAGAATTCCCGGAGGGCACTGACTATTGATGCAACATCACATGCTTCCAACTGTAGCATCCCACCAAATGAAGTTTTATGCAGACATGAATTTACTGGCCGATATTTGAAGTACAGTATTAAGTATTTGTTGACAGAAATGTCTGTGCTTTCATCAATAGCTAATGTATGATACGCTGCTGATGCAACATCTGCTATGAGTTTATCTTGAAAAGATAAACCTACTGGAAGCAACCTAAACAACCCAAAAATCCAAAAGATTCCAGACAACAAATACCCCCACAGAAACACAAATCGAATGTGCACAATTTCTTTTGTCGGAGCACGCCAACACAGTGTCGGGTGAACAGTCCAGGCACCACTGTGGCAACTCCTTTTTATTAAATGTATATAAGTGAATAAAAATTCAAAGTCCAAAACTTAGCTTTTGTAAAGTGCCATTCAATGCAGCAGAAACATGCCAGTAATCCCAAAATTGACGACGTGGTTCCACGTTTCGGGTGTAACATCAAAATGTAAAATGTTATACACCCTGCTTCAGGTCCATCCTCAACTGGCAGATAGAAGAGCTTGAATGAAAAAGCCACGGGGGTGTATCCCACCAAATAGACATCGGCGTCTGACGTCAGCTTCCGTTGAAAACTCAAAAGCACCAATTAGCAAGCAGTAAAAACCCAAAACAGAGGGAATCCCACTACAGGTGACCCCAGCACTACACAGAGAAACCCTCAATGGGAGACTGCCCAAAGTCTTTTAAATGATAGTAAGCCAGTCCACTTGTAGGTTAAGACCCCTAGGGGCTATAGAATTGAGAGAATATATCCAGCGTTGTTCATGCCACTGGAGACGTTGTTCTCTATCCCCTCCTCTGGGGTTATCAGGAATAAAATCCAGTATTCTCCAGCGTAAGGATGAAAAATCATGTCCCTCTGTTAAACAATGATCTACCATGGGGGCAGAAAGAGTTTTGGTATGCAAACGAGAGGCATGTTCAGATAAACGCACCTTCATCGCTCTTTTAGTACGCCCTACATAATAAAGTAAACAGGGGCACACAATCAAATATACTACAAAAGAAGAAGTGCAGTCAGTATGCCAAACTGTAGTGTAGGTGCGAGAGGTGTGTAAATCGAGCCAATCTTGACCCTCCATTGTCAGGGAACAATAAATACATTGCCCAAATGCAAAGTGTCCATTATCAAGATGTTTTTTTACAGGACGATCCAGCGAAGAAGTGGTATGAACAATTAGGGGCTTGTTTACAAAGCCGCGGTAGCGGTTTGCGATCGTAATCGGAGCCGCGGCCCCATTGATTTCAATGGGGCCGCGGCTGCGATCGCGATCGCGAACCACTACCGCGGCTTTGTAAACAAGCCCCTTAGATCCCTTAAACTCGCAGTGCGAGAATAAGCAATGCGTAAAGTAGTCTTCCGAAAACATTCATGAGATCCCAGAATTGGCCAAAACCGGTGTAATATCTTGGTGACTTGGGGCATATTATGAGTGTAAGGCAGAACCCCAGTCATCATATGGTCAGAAGATGTAGTATTCCTCGGGGAAAGAAGCCAATCCTGATGTAAATGACGGGCTCTCTTAAAAGCCCGATTAATAACATCAGAGGGGTATCCCCTACTGGCCAAACACGACTTTAACTCCATCGCATGAAAATAGAATTCCGACAAGGTCGAGCAGTTCCGCCGCAGGCGTAGGAACTGACCAAAGGGCAAACCCCGCTTAAGCGCTCGGGGATGAAAACTATCATAATGGAGCAGGGTATTCCTCTGCTGCCATCCTTTCTTCATCCCATCCATCCGCCTTTGTCGGCTGTGTGCAGTCAAGTCTTCTTGTGCAGGCCGCTACACCATGGCTTACACTGGCACTCTTTTCCACATTTTGACTCTTCATCCTCATCTCTCCTGTGCCTTATCTGCACGTCATCACTCTGTTCCCCTGTCGCAGCACACATCTTTCCACTGCTGACTCTGCTCGGGGATACATCTTCCCCATCCTATGCCACACACTGACATTGCACCCCCCCCCCCGTGCATTGGTACAGCTGCCTCCCACATGCTCATCCAATTTACTGACTGCCACATAGGGTGCCCACGGATCTGGCAGGTCCATCAGCTCCCATCTGTCCTTCCATCCATCACCTTTACATTGACCTTCCTTGATGCTCCTTTATCCAGATTTAGAGTTACCCTGTTTTTGGACGTTAAGGTGCATGCTTAACACCTTAATGCCCAATGTCCTGTTAACGCACATTAAATGACCCATAGCACCCTTTACGCCGGAAAGGCTCCTATCTGCCCAGCGCCCTTTATGCATGTAACACCCCTTATCGCTGCCGCTAACACCTGTTACCTTAACGCCCTTAACGCCCATAGTCCTTCCATCACCGTCATACAATATTTTATCAGTTAATTTGGTTTTTCATGCAAGTATTTAAATGGTTGTCAATTTTGTTTGTCCTGTTTAGTTATGTATGAGTTTATCAACAATCTTGTTAGTTTGCAATTGTATTGAAGTAGTTGATATGATTGTTTTTGATAATTTTATGAGTTAGATTTTGTGAGTTTATAAATTGAGTTTCCTCTATACATCATTTAGTATTTATTGTTTTGTACTATAGATATTTTTTATTCATGTCTTTTTATTTGTTTTTAGATGTACATTTTTATTTCAATATTATGGAACTGGGATGTCAGCATAACACACCAAACAGATAAGTCAGTGATTGGGCCCCAAAAGAGAACCCACAAATATCAGATGAGAAAAACACTACAAAGCACTATGGGGGAACCTAGCCATCCCATGGTCACTGCTCAGTCAGGGTGAGAGTGACCTCCCAGCAGGACATGCTGTGGCCACCCTGTCCGTGCAGGTGGTGGCCGGGCACTACAATGTCCAAGCCATTGCCCTATGCCCTGTGCAGATGCATCCAGGCCAGGCCACCCTATCTAGGCTATTCCCACAGTACCTTGCTCCTCATTATGCACATTGGCAGGCCAATACTGGCAACAGTGCTAGCAGTGTGGGCTGTGGAGGGTGTTGGCAGCCACCACACACTGGATAGACAGACACACACTCCACACACCTATGCCAGCATTGTGCAACTATAGAGGTGCTTGGCAGCCCTGGCCACCGCACCAGTCCTGGGCACAGTGCAGGCATGGCTATGGTATGCAATACTGTTGGGGTCACTCCCCAGGGTGGTAAACACTGTCAGACACAAGACCTGTAGCACACTCCACAGACATCAGAAAGGTTGCTATGATGCAGCTCAATCAGAAAATTGTACTTAACTTCGGAATTGCTATCTGCCAGTAATCATAGCAACCTTTTCATAGATGTGTACCGTATTCCCAAGTTTAGGGTGGCATTGCTAAGGTATGCAAGTGCTAGTATTGGGAGATGCACGCAGTGCCCAACAAACATCCTGCCTCTCCAGGAGGCATTGGATAATGGAGCCTGTGGCTGCGGGTGTGTCTGCCCCTGTTGGCCGCTGCTTTAAGGCAGAGGTTCCCAACTCCAGTCCTGGTGGGCCAAACACTGTTCGGGTTTTCATGCTGTCCCTCATGAATATGCATGAAATGCATCTGCATACCATGGGGGTGGCGCATAGAAATGCAGCACAGGCATCTTTATTAGAGGCAGCATGGAACCTGAATGGTGTTTGGCTCACCAGGACTGCATTTGGGAGACTCTGCTCTAGGTAATTTGCATGTTTATGGTGTCTGTTCTCTGTAGGGTAAAATGTAGGTGTTTTGGGCATGTTTACGTCATCTGCAATAAAGGTTCTGTCTGTATTAGCACGTTTTAGTAGTGGGTAAAATATGGGGACTGGGTTGGCAGGAACCACAGCTGGGACTTGAACCTGTGACCTTCTGCTTCTGAGCACACTGGCTGTGTTGCCACAGAGATAGTGCATTCCCTGGTGATACCATGACTGTTTGTCAGACAGGGCCTGTCTGTTGCAGTGCATGGCATCCACCTACACAGGGCTATTCCATGGTCTGCTCTGGGCAGCTGCCACTGCCCCCTCCACCACCAGTACCCCTCCGCCACCATGCTGACATGCCCTTCTGCTGGTGGTGCGCAGTCTCAGGCCATCCAGTGTGTGGGTTGGCGGCTGCCTATGGTGCGGGTTCTGGGGTAGGGGTGCCTGCATAGCTGTCCACGCTTCCCCCCAGCACTGCCTGCCAATGTTCTGTGCCCTTGGGGGTACCTGAATGGTACTATCCCCTATGACACTGTGGGAAACAAACTCATACCCATGTTGTGCCTCACCAGTTGCTGTCTGGATGCTCTACTGTTTCAGCATTCCTATGCGCCACCTAGGCATCACCCTACTCCACACTGTGGCCGAGCTGCACCACAGCATGTGCCGCCTGCAGCCCTCTGTGTCCCCTTTTCCAGCATCTGTCCAGTTGCCCATTCCGACATTCCAGTTGCCCATGCCCGCCCTGCTGTTGCGGAACATGTGCATGCCATAGGAAACCTGTCCAATGGAGAGGGAAAACCCTGATCAGCACAATTTCACTGTGGGCTCATTCACCTTGTATGGGGACGGAGCATAGACCCTTCCAAAATTCATATCTTTTTTTTTTTAGCTTTCTTTGGAGTGTTTTTTGATGTTTCCTATTAATATCACGATTGCCCAGCTTGGTTATGTTTTTTTTTAATTTTCTTCTGTTCATTTTCAATGTTTATTTGCCCTTTTGTTCCTTGCACATGTATCACACTTATCACTTTTTGTAGGTTTCCCTGGTTTTGCTGTACATTGCTGACGGAAATGGTTTCTTTTCCCTTTAAATCTGCTCTAACGCCAGGGTTTCACTGGCGTTAGTTTTCAGCCCCGGATTTCACAGCGATAGTGTGCGGAGAGCCTCTCCCCTCCCACTCTCCGCCCATTGACCCTCTCTCTCCACCCCTGGGGAGCCTTCCTCTGCCCTCCGGGAGCCTTTCTCCACCCTCAACGCTCATTTGCGCCGCTGCGCGCGTTATCGCGCGCTAAGGTACCTGTGCGCCCGATAAAGCACCATTATTGTGCGAGAAGGTACCTTATCACTCGATAATGTCGCAGAGCGCACATTAAGACGGTTTAGTAAACATACCCCTTAGAAGGTTAGGGCGCTTCAGTTTGGAAAAGAGACAGCTGAAGGGAGGTATGACAGAAGTCCATAAAATAATGAGTGGATTGGATTGGGTAAACGTAGATCAGTTGTTTACTTATTCAAAAAGCAGACAGACTAGGGGACACGCAATGAAGCTACAATGTAGTATATTTAAGAATATCCGAAAAATATTTTTTCACTCAATGTGTAATCAAACTTTGGAATTCATTGCTAGAAGATGTAGTAAAAGCTGTTAGTGTGGCTATCTTTAAAAGAGGTAAAGACAAGTTCCTGGAGGAAAAGTCCATAAACCATTGTTAAAGTGGACTAGGGAAATCCCCTGCATACCCTTGGGATAAGCTGCATGGAATCTGTCAACGTTTTGGGAACCTGCTAGGTATTTGTGACCTGGATTGGCCACTTTTAAAAAAAGGATATTGTGCTTTTTTGACCTTAGTTCTGACCCAGTATGGCACATCTTATGTTGCTATATTAAGGAAAAGTTAAAAAAATGTGTCCACATTAATATTTAAAGCATATACACTAGTTAAGGTAACTCTTACATTATCAAGGTAGCCAATTAAAGTTATATAGAGACCCTGCTTGTTCACAATTTGTTTCATCACTACCAGACTGCATCTTTCAGTTACAAGGATTGCTGTCATGTAATTCTTAAACAAACTGTGGGCTTTGTCACTGCTTCTGTTTAATTGGTATTTCATTATGATAGTTTTACACCTTGCTGCTTTTTATTGGTCGGGATAAACCTTAGATTCTGGCATCATCTACCTTTTTTGATGGATACATACAGCAGCAAATGAGCTTGCTAAATCTCTCTGTTAGGGGGGATAGGTTCCAGAACTCCTTCCGTTCAAAAGAATAGGGTATTATACATTCACAGAATTTCCAGAAACCTTCTTTAAAATATAAAACTAAAATAAGGATAAGCATTGTATTCTGATTAAAATGCTATCTAACATGTCATTTACAATTATAAAGTAGACTTTTACAAATATTGTCTAAGTGCAATCTGGGACGTCCATGGCCGAACTTCTGAGAAAACAGCAGGCACATCCAAGCTCAGGCACCATTTCACAAATGTGGACGTGCCCAATTTAGATGTCTGCAGGGGTGTCTACACAAATATCTCCAGAATAGCTTTCCAAGCCATAGACATCTATAAATAGCCTAAAGCAGGGGTCTCCAACTCCAGTCCTGGAGGACAACAAACCAGTCAGGTTTTTAGGATGTCCCTAATGAATATGCATGAGACATATTTGCAAGCACTGCCCCCATTGTATTCAAATTTATCTCATACATATTCATTAACACCAGCTAAATATTTAAATACTAGAGTGTGTTGTTACCCTTGTTTTGGTTTCTCGTATGAGGTATTGCACCTATTTGGTTGGCCTGAAAAATTGTTATAGGGCCCAATTCCGATCCCAACATACATCTCCTTGTATGTCTGGGCTGACCCGGACATACAAAGATCGCGATTCTGATCCTGCGGGGCACATCTAGCCTTACAGGATCGGAATTGCAAATGAGCCTGTATGTGCAGGCTGGGACTGTGATTCAGTCCCAGCCTGCATGTACAGGCACAGACCAGCTAACTCAACCAGGGCTTTTAAATGGAGCGGCAGTGCCCTGGTGTCATGTTGCCATAGTACCGCAGCTCCATTTAAAAGCTGTGATGCTGGCCTCCTGCCCAAAATGTTAATTCCCAGCAGTCCTACCCCGATCCAGCCTCCTAAGGCCAGGGTCAGGTTGCGGGGAATTAACACTGCCCCCCCCCCCCCAGCTCCTTCTGTGCCCCAGAGCAGCAAAATTGAAATATCCAGGGGGTGGAATAACTTCCCCGGCCATTTCGCCAGCCCTGGACATACAGGGCCAACATTAGTATCAGCCCTGTATGTCCCGGGCCAGCGACCGCCCACTGCCCGCCCACTCTCCACCCCCGTGCCAGCAGGAAAGTTATACAGTGGCAGGAGCTAGCATGTTGGGACGTCCATCCCCGCTATTTGTGCCTCAGAATGACCCCCATAGTGTATTGATATAGTGTATTGTATGGTAGTTAAAGGACTGGGAGTTGTGTGGTGTCATTGATATTTTAACTCTCAGGGGTATGTTTGTTAATCTTTAGTAGTGGCTTCTGTGCAATATCGGAGCTGCGGCCCCATTGAAATCAATTTGGCCACGACTCCGATATTGCATGGAAGCCGCTACCATTAATAAACATATGCCTCAGTGTGATAGTTTGATTGTAGTTGTTTACTTTTCTCATATATTATACATATTCATTAGGGATATCCTGAAAATCTGACTGGTTTGCAGCCCTTCAGGATAGTTGTTGGCGATCCCTGGCCTAAATGTTATACTAGTAGACAAGAACTAGGAACGTCAGGGTTCAAATCCTGCTGTTGCTATCATTGTAATTGGGCAGAGCATTTGGGATGGTGGGGTGCCATCTTCTCTATACTTTCTGGATATTTTATGGCCAAAATAACCACTTTTCTTGCCTGGAGCAGGTATAACCATAGACGCGCCCCCATATGTTCCTGAGATTAGGCAATGATATCAAGGTTCACAGGAATATCCCGGCCATGCCTCCACCATACCCCCATTCAGACTTGGACGTCCATAAACCTGACTTCTAAAATACCTCTGGAGACATTTCCATGCTTTGAATATCTTTATGCTCATTTTCAGACATCCAAAGCACAAATATCACTTCTAAAATAATCTCCTTAATGTTCTGAAGTGTACATTAACTTTAAAACATACTCATTATACAATTGTTTGCTCATCTAAATGACTGAGGCCTATTTAAATGGAACAACTGACTCATGAAGGCCTAATATTAGTAAAATTTCAGGCAAAGTTTTTAAATGCTATAAGCCAGGAGTTACCAAGCCCAGTCTTTAAAAGTTGCACTCCAGACTGCTTTTCAGGATTTCCACAATTTTAATTTATGCATGAGATATATTTGCAGGCCTTGCCTCCATTGAATGTTTAAGGATACCCAAAGGTTCCTTACTAAAAGTGTGTGTTTCTTATAGAGCACCTAGTTATAGTGTTAGAGGAGGTACAGTGTTAGCCAGTCACACCTCGATAGATGGTGTATGAAAGTTAGAGAAAAAAATAAAAACAAAAGTAGAGAAGGGTCTGCGCTCACTTTTCTGGAAGAGTCCAAAGTTCAATGAATCTCAAAGAAAGAGTAGTGTTTGGCGAAAACATGAGGGGCTCCAAATAGGATTTTTGGTTAGATGGGAAGAATACACTGAGGGGCCAATTCAGTCCTGGACGTGCCGGTCCTCTGTGCGCCCAGTTGAAACCAGACACACAGAGATACATAGAAACATGATGGCAGAAAAAGACCACATGGCCTATCTAGTCTGCCCTTCCATATCAACCACTACAACAGTCCCCTTTTTTCCTTAAGAGATTCTCTGTGTTTGTCCCATATTTTTTTTAATTCAGATACTGTCCTCATCTCTACCACCTCCACTAGGAGACTATTCCAAACATCTACCACTCTTTCAGTAAAGAAATATTTCCGCACATTACTCCTGAATCTATCCCCTTTCACTCTTATCCTATGTCCTCTCATAGTAGAGTTTGCTTTCAATTGAAAGAGGCTCTCCTCCTGTGCATTTATATCACAGAGGTATTTAAACGTCTCTATCATATCACCTCTATCCCGCCTTTCCTCTAAAGTATACATATTAAGCTCCTTAAGTCTGTCCTAATATGATTTATAATGAATGCCACTAACCATTTTAGTAGCAACTCTCTGCACCAACCCCAACCTGTTTATATCCTTTGAAGGTGTGATCTCCAGAATTGCACACAATACTCCAAATGAAGTTGCATTAAAGACTTACATAGAGGCACTATCACCTCTTTTCTTCTGCTGGCCATTCCTCTCCCTTTGCACCCAAGCATCCTTCTAGCTTTTGCCATTGCCTTTTCTACAGTTTATTTATTTATTTAACCAGTTTTATATACCACTTTAGCCTTCAATCAAAGTGGTTGACGACACAGTGGGTCTACATTGAATGAGAGGGGTGGGGCAACAAGATGTACATGCAGGCATTTGTTACTTATTCTTCTCTATGCGTGCCAGTGGGGCTTGGAGTCCTAGGTTAGGTGTGAAAAGTGTTCTGTGAACAGGAGCGTTTTGAGTGCCTTGCGGAAGTCCTTAGTGTCACTTAGGGCTATCAGTCCATCTGGGAGGGAATTCCAAAGGGCTGGTGCCAAGAAAGATAAGGCTCTGTTGGAGGTGGCTTGCTTTGTCATTTGGTATCCGGTGGGTGTTCAGAGTCTGTTGATGCTGTTGGCTCTTCTGGGCCTGCTGTTGGTTTCTCTGATCAGTGTGTTTTGTAGAATATTTGCTGAGCGTTGATGTATGATTTTGAAAATATTTAGGGGGTATGTTTACTAAACCGTCTTAATGTTACTGGCGCTAGTTGCAGCGTTAATGTGAAGAATGCCATATAAGGTAGTGGGTGGTCCGGAGGGAAGGTTGCAAGGAATCGGTATCATACGATAGTGGGCGTCGTGCCACGTTAACGTGCGTTAACCCTAAGTTCATGCCAGTGCAGTTTTAGAAGCTCTAAAAATGTAGCCCACTGGTTACAGCAATGACTGTGGAGGCAGAGGTCATGGGTTTGATCCTACAGTGGTGTTATGTAAGAAGGCTGTCTGAAGCATTTCCTTTTAATTTAAATCAGTGCTGCCAGCAAAAACACCCTCACAGTGCCGTAACCTAAGGTGCCGCATAAGGCGCCCTATAAGGCACTCCAAAAGGCACATTATAAAGTGCCCTGTCCACAAAGGCACCTTATAATGTGCCCTACAGGGCGCTTTATAGGGTGCCCTATAGGGTGCCTCATGAGGCACCTTAGGCTACGGCACTGTGAGGGTGTTTCTGCTGGCAGCACTGATTTAAATTAAAAGGAAAAGCCTCAGACAGCCTTATTAAATAACACCACTGTGGGATCAAACCCATGACCTCTGCCTTCATAGTTATTGAAGTAACCAGTGGGCTACATCTCTATAGCAGCTAACACACTACTATCTGACTACAGAGAGACTGCAGGTCACCACACAAACTGTCTGCTGTGGTTACCAGGATAGGGTAAATCCACCTGTACCCATGATGCATTGCACATGCAACTCAGCATCCTACATCTGATCACAAGATGGGGTATGTGCCTCTATAGCACACCGGCCTGGTAGGGGGAACTGACCATGTGTGTTACTGGCACAGAGTAGCTACAGACCGTGACATTGTGAAGTTCCTGGCTAAGATAGGCTCTGCTGTAGGTCTCCATCAGGGCCAGTGTGTGATAGGTAGTCGTTGCAGATACTCCTGTATTTCCCAGTCATGTCTAGCCCTTGTGGACTATGATGCACCCAGAATAGTGCATAATCTGTGTGGTTGCCATGGTCACATGTTATAAGAGAAGGGTGGTGCTTGGACCCAAAAGCGGATTGTGTAGCATCACCCAACCTGCTCTCTGTGGGTCAGGGTGAGGGACAGGATCTCCCACCAACAGATCCACATTCTACATTTTATTTATTTATTTAACAGTATTTCTAAACCGCCTTATCCTAATAATCAAGGTGGTATCACAGCAAACAATCGGGTAAGGTGAGTGTGTTATACATGCAGTGAGGGTGAAATTGAGTGTGTGTTGTATTGTGTGCTAGATTGGCATGAGCTATGTACAGAGTGGGCTATGTACAGTGGTGCAAAAACATATTCCATACATACGTTGTTTAGGTGGTATCATGTGCTGTTATGCATTCTCTGAGGTTATGTGATGTGTCCATAGTGTTCAATGAACAGCATGGTTTTTAGCTGTTTTCTAAAGTCCTTGAGTTCTGTAGTCGCCCTCAAATCGTCCGGGAGCTTATTCCATATTGTTGGAGCAGCCATGGAGAGTGCTCTGTCCGTTGTGTCCTTGCGTGTGTGTTTGTATTCACTGGGGGTGCTGACTCGGTTGTGTGTTTGTTTTCTTCTGGGACGAGTGCTGTGTCTGGTTGTATGAGGGAGTGCAGGCTGTTGGCTGATGTGTGCTGTTTTATCTTAAATAGGTTTATGATGGTTTTGTATCTGATGCGAGCACCGATTGGAAGCCAGTGTAAGTCCTTTAAGGTAGGTGTGATGTGCTCCTGTCTTGCAGTTCCTGATATGATTCGTGCTGCAGTGTTTTGTGCCAGTTGGAGTGGTTTGAGGGCTTGTTTCGGTAGCCCAAGGTATATCGGATTGCAGAAGTCCAGCAGTGGGGTTATCAGTGCTTGACAGACGGTCCGGAAGTGTTCCGGGGCGAGTAGAGGGGACTGCAATGGTGGCAGTAGAGGGGACCATCAACCCCAGTCCTGCTGGGGAATAGGCACCCTACAGCACAGTCAATGCAGATATGTACACATCATATAGGGCACTGGCAGTAGGCCTGGAAAAGCTCAGCTGCCCCCACCACTATCTGACATTTACCAGCAGAGTGCACAGTCAGTCTCCAACCACTGCACGGTGTTCCAACCATACACATACTAACTGCAGACAGTCTGCTAGCTAGTACATAGTGCATGTTTCTGGAGAAACTGTGTGCATCCAAAAATGCAATGTGAACACACACACCAAACAGGTATGTCAGTGATTAGGCCCCAGAAAAAGGAACTCATAGATATCACTCACGAGAAATGCTGCATAGCACTATGGGGGAACCTAGCCATGCCATGGTAACTGCTCAGTCAGGGTGAGAGTGCCCCCCCCCCCAGCATGACATGCTGTGGCCACCCTGTCCATGCAGGTGGTGGTCGGGCACTACAATGTCCCAGCCATTGCCTTATGCCCTGTGCAGATGCATCCTGCCCAGGCCGCCCTGTCCGGACCATACCCACAGTACTTTTCTCCTCATTATGCACATTGGCAGGCTAACACTGGAAACAGTGCAAATACACACACTCCCATACCTATTTCAGCACTGTACATACACACACTCCCACACCTATTTCAACATTGTGCAAATATAACGGTGGTTTTCAGCCCTGGCCGCCACACCAGTCCTGGTCACAGTGCAGGCATTGCTATTTTACTCAATACTGTTAGGGTCACTCCCCGGGGTGGTAAACACTGTCAGTAACAAAATATGAAACACACTCTACATATATCAAAAGGTTGCTATGATGAATCTCTGTTAACAAATTGTGTTTAATGTAGGATCTGTTATCTGACATTGATCATAGCAACCTTTTGATATATGTGGAACGTGTTTCCATGTTTATGACGGCATTGCTAAGGTATGCAGGTGCTAGTATTGGTAGATGCTGCTCCACGCAGGGCCCAACAGCCTGACTCTCCATGAGGCTTTGGCTAGTGGAGCCTGTGGGTGTGGGTGTCTGTGCCCCTGTTGGCCTATGCTCTAGGGCAGAGGTTCCCAACTCCAGTCCTGGTGGGCCCAACACGATTCAAGTTTTCATGCTGTCCCTAATGAATATGTATGAGATACATTTGCATACAATGGGGGGCGGTGCATACAAATGCATCTCAAGCATATTTCTTAGGGACAGCATGAAACCTGAATGGTGTTTGGCCCTCCAGGACTGCAGTTGGGAACCTCTGCTCTAGGGACTGCACATGTCTATGGTGTATGTGCTCTGTAGGGTAAAATATAGGCGTTTATGGCATGTTTATTTATCTGCAATAAAGGTTCCGTCTTTATTACCATGGTTTAGTACTGGGTACTAAAAATATAGGGACATGGTCTGCAGGAGCCACAGCTGGGACATGAACCTGTGACCTTCTGCCCCTGAACACACTGGCTGTGTGTACTGCACCAAACTGTTGCTACAGAGGCAGCTCATTCCCTGGGGATACCATTACTGTTCGTCAGACACAGCCTGTCTGTTGCAGTGCACAGAACCCACCTAAACAGGGCTTGGCCTTGGTCTGCTGTGGGCAGATGGCACTGCCCCCTCCACCACCAGCACCCCTCCGCCACCATGCTGACATGCCCTTATGCCGGTGGTGCTGGTGGTGCGCAGTCCCAGGACATCTAGTGTGCCGGTAGGCGGCTGCCTATGGTGCATGATATGGGGTAGGGGTGCCTGCATAGACATCCACGCTTCCCCCCGGCACCACCTGGCAATGTTATGTGCCCTTTGGGGTACTTGCTGGGCAATGTCTATTGTGGCACTATGGGACACACACTCGTGGACATGTTTGTCCTTGGTCAGTTTCTGTCTTGCTGGTTTTCAGTTTCTACATTCCTATGTCTTACCTAGGCATCTGCCTAGTCCACCCTGTGCCACAGCTGCCCCACTGAATTTCCCACCTGCAGCCCCCTGTACCCCATTTGCAGCCTCACCATAGTGCCCTTTCGTACTTGGGTACTATGCTGTTGCTGCACATGTATCACTACTATCACTTTTCTTGGTCTCCCTGCCTTTGCTGTACATTGCTGACTGAAATGGTTTCTCTCTCCAGCAAATCTGCCTGTAACGTAAGGCTTTCACTGGCGCTAATTTTCAGACCCTGATTTCACAGTATTAGTGTGCCTGGAGCCTCTCCCCACCCACTCTCCGCCCATTGACCCCTTTTCTCCGCCCTCTGGAATGACTTACTCCACCCTTTGTGTGCCTTAACGCCACCGGAGACGTTATCGCGTGGTATTATCGTGCAATAATGTCACTTATCGCGCGATAACGTCACCGCTGTGACATTAGCGCTCTTTAGTAAACATACCCCTTAGTGTTGTCTTGAATCTTGCTCTTGCTGTAATGGGTAACCAATGGAGTTGCTGTAGTACAGGTGTGATGTGTTTGTGTCTTGCTGTGCCCGTGATGTTGCTTGCTGCCTTGTTTTGCACCATTTGAAGTGGATGGGTGGTTTGCTTGGGAAGTCCTTGATAAAACAAGTTACTTTAAGAGCTACTTTATGAGCTACTTTAAGATCATCAGACACAATCACACCTAGGTCTCGCTCTTCTTTTGTGGACAGAAGTACTTCACCCCCTATACCAAGGTACTTCAGGCCGGAAGGTCGGGGGTTAAAATCTCACTAGAGGACAGTAACCTTGGGCCGGAAGGACTGGGGTTTCTAGTCCCACAGATGCTCCTTGTGGTCTTGGGCAAGCCACTTAACCCTCCATTGCCCATGTTCCCTGTAAGTATTAGTGTATGTGTCTCATATCCCCGTGTGTTAAATGTATCCCCCAATTGTGTTGTGACCGCTTTGATTGAAGGATAAGGCGGTATACAAAACTGTCTAAATAAATAAATAAATACCATATCGCTCCCTTGGATTGCTGCAGCCCAAATGCATGATCTTTCGTTTTTTAACATTAAAGCTCAGCAGCCAAATTTTAGACCATTCTTTAAGCTTTGCTGGATCCTTCCTCATGTTATCTATACCTTCCTGGGTGTCTCTTCTATTGCAGATTTTGGTATCATCCCCAAAGAGGCAAAACTTACCCGAAAGCCCTTCTGCAATATCACTAACAAAGATGTTAAAAAGAATCGGACCAAGGACAGATCCCTGGGGCACACCACTGGTAACCTCCTTCTTCTCAGAGTGAGCTCTATTTATTTTTACCCTTTGCCGCATCCCACTCAACCAATACTTAACCCAAGCAGTAACTTTAGGGTCCATCGCTAGGGTGCTCAGTTTGTTTATAAATCGTCTGAGCGGAACCATGTCAAAGGCTTTACTGAAATCTAAATACACCACATCTAGGGCTCTTCCTCAGTACAACTCCATGGTCATCCAGTCAAAGAAATCAATCAGATTTGTCTGAGAAGACCTGCCTCTGGGTAATCCATGCTGCCTCTGATCCAGTAATCCGTTGGACTCCAGAAACCTCACTATTTTCTCTTTCAGCAGCATTTCCAATAATTTACTCACCACAGAGGTTAGACCAGCGATGGCGAACCTATGGCACGCGTGCCAGCTGTGGCACGCGAAGGCCTTGCAGCTGGCACGCGTGAAGGTCCGCAAAAAAAGAAAAAGCTGGCTCTGACTGCTGCCGCGGACGCGGCAAGGGCAGAATGCAGCGTCCCGCGGGGCCCCCTCCGCCCGCTAAGCCCCTCTGCAAGGGCTTTCAGATTCGCGAGGGAGAGCGTCTCCCTCGCGTCTCTGTTAAGCCCGCAGGGGCTAATGGGAAATTTCCCATCAGCCCCTTTAGACGCGAGGGACTGATGGGAAATTTCCCATTAGCCCCTGCGGGCTTAACAGAGACGCGAGGGAGATGCTCTCCCTCGCGAATCTGAAAGCCCTTGCAGAGGGGTTTAGCGGGTGGAGGGGGCCCCGCGGGACATTGCAATCTGCCGCGGCAGCAGCCAGAGCCTGCTTTTTTTTTTTTTTAAAATTTGCCAGGGGGGGTTAGGACTGCTAATGGGCAGGGGGGGGGGGTTAGGACTGCTAATGGCAGGGAGGAGGAGGGGGGTTAGGACTGCTAATGGGCAGGGAGGAGGAGGGGGGTTAGGACTGCTAATGGGCAGGGAGGAGGAGGAGGAGGAGGAGGAGGGGGGGTTAGGACTGCTAATGGGCAGGGAGGGGGGGGTTAGGACTGCTAATGGGCAGGGAGGGGGGGGTTAGGACTGCTAATGGGCAGGGAGGAGGAGGGTGGGGGTTAGGACTGCTAATGGGCAGGGAGGGGGGTTAGGACTGCTAATGGGCAGGGCAGGGAGGGAGGGTTAGGACTGCTAATGGGCAGGGAGGGAGGGGGGTTAGGACTGCTAATGGGCAGGGAGGGAGGGGGGGGGTTAGGACTGCTAATGGGCAGGGAGGGAGGGAGGGGGGTTAGGACTGCTAATGGGCAGGGAGGGAGGGAGGGGGGGTTAGGACTGCTAATGGGCAGGGAGGGAGGGAGGGGGGGTTAGGACTGCTAATGGGCAGGGAGGGAGGGAGGGGGGGTTAGGACTGCTAATGGGCAGGGAGGGAGGGAGGGGGGGTTAGGACTGCTAATGGGGAGGGAGGGTTTAGGACTGTTAATGGGGAGGGGGGTTAGGACTGCTAATGGGCAGGGAGGGAGGGAGGGAGGGAGGGGGGGTTAGGACTGCTAATGGGGAGGGAGGGAGGGGGGGGTTAGGACTGCTAATGGGAAGGGAGGGAGGGGGGGGTTAGGACTGCTAATGGGCAGGGAGGGAGGGGGGGTTAGGACTGCTAATGGGCAGGGAGGGAGGGAGGAGGGAGGGAGGGAGGGGGGGTTAGACTGCTAATGGGCAGGGAGGGAGGGAGGGGGGGTTAGGACTGCTAATGGGCAGGGGGGGGCGGGCGGGCGGGCGGGGGGTAGGACTGCTAATGGGCTGGGGGGTTAGGACTGCTAATGGGCGGGCGGGCGGCGGGGGGGGGTAGGACTGCTAATGGGCTGGGGGGGTAGGACTGCTAATGGGCTGTGGGCTGATGGGGGCTGTCTGGAAATGGGGTGATGGGGGTTAGGACTGGTAATGGGTTATAGGGGGGGCTTAAACTGAAAATGGGTGATGGGGGTTTAGGACTGGAAGTGGGTTGATGGGGGGGGCTAGGACTGGTATTGGGTTGGGGGGTTGCTAGGACTGGAAATGGGCTGATGGGGGGCTAGGACTGGAAATGGGCTGATGCAGGGACTAGAAGGGGATGGATGCTGGCGTGAGGCTGGAACTAGAAGGGAGCTGATGTTGGGGGAGGATTAGAATGGGATGGGGCTGGGCGAGTAAAATGGAGAGGGGAAAAATATTTTGTGTGGGAGGGATAAAAAATCTACAATTGGCCGGGTATTGGGAGAGTAAGTGGGGATTGAGGATGGAGGGGTAAAATTTGAGTGGATGAAATAGGAATGAGGAAAGAGCAAAAGGAGAAAGATTAGTATGTTAAAGCGGATGTAGAGAGAGAGAATGGAAAAAAAACCTAGAAGAGAGAAGAAAGGACAAATGGACAGCAGATGATGGAGAGTTAGCAGAAGACATGAAGAAACCAGAAGAAAGTGGCTGGAGCAATTGCAACTGTGTAACTGAGCTGAGGTATTCTGTTTATGTAATTCCTTTTTGACATTGCCACTTGTTCTCTTTCCCCAGTAGGTCATGTATTGTTATTGTCTGAAATGTATTGGTTTAATATTTGCAGTGTTGCCTTTTGATAGGTATGGTGTGGTGCTTTGTGAGTCCTGGTAGTGCTGTTAGGATACGGCGGGTTTGCTATTGGTTCTAAATGGGCAGTGTTTGTAGTAGTTCCTAATGTGCCTGGCGGTTGGCACTGGATTATAGTAATGTAGAAATCTTTTAGTCTGTCTTTATCCATACACTCATTAAGAGACATGTTTACTAAAAGTTAGTGTATGTTAGCATTATGCAAATATTTATGCAAATTGACGTGCTGGCACTTTGAGGAAATTCTTTGGTTTTGTGCGGCAGTTTGGGCACTCGGGCTCAAAAAGGTTAGCCATCACTGGGTTAGACTAACTGGCCTGTAGTTTTTTAACTACATCCTTACTTCTGATTTTTTGTAAAGAGACCACATGTGCCTCTCTCCAGTCCTCTGGCTCCACTTCCGACTCCAAAGAGACATTGAAAATGTCGGTCAGTGGGGCTGCTAGAATGTCCCCAAGTTCCCTCAGCATTCTCAGGTGTATCCCATCTGGTCCCATCACTTTGTCTACTTTAACACTAGAAGCCCCAAAAGGAATTTTACCTAGAAACCCCAAAGTGCGTCAATTGGCGCATTATCACGATGACTGCGTATAGCATGAAATGCAGATGTGAATTAATGTGAAGTTACTTATTTGTTAAATACGTGCAGTATGTGATGTCATTACATGATGTCATCTTGTGTTTATTGTTTGTAATGTCGGAGTAAAACTGTAAATAGTGATTGAGATGCGCCACCTAGTGGGAACATGAATTTATACCTAGAAGCCCCAAAGTACATCAATTGACGCATCCAAGATAATTGAGTGTGTCAATTGACGTACTTTGGGGCTTCTAGGTATGAATTCTTTTTCAGCTAGGTGGTGCATCTGTCATTAATTTTCGATGCACATATTTGAACATCTTGACCTTGCTAACAAAGTCATGGAACATGACTGACAGTGGCACTGGTATACAATTTCGAAGATACATTTGTGTCAATTGACGCACTTTGGGGCTTCTAGTGTTAAGTTTAGCTAGTTCCTCATGAACACAGTCTTCTGAAAATTGTTCAAGATGCCCCTCACTTCTGTTCATTTTTGTGGGTGCTTTCTGAGGTCATGCTCCTGATTCTTCATCTGTGAACACAGAACAGAAATATTTGTTAAGCAATTCTGCTTTATCCTCATCATCTTCTACATATTCCTCTCCTTCACCCTTGAGTCTGATAATACCACTTTTGCCCTTCCTCTTCTCACTAACATATCTGAAAAATGTCTTATCCCCCCCATTTTATTGCAATGGCTATTTCCTCCTCTTTTTGAATCTTTGCTTTCCTGACTACTTTGCTAGCTTCTCTAAGGTATTCCAAATATAGAAGCTTATCTTCCTCTCTCTGTGATCTCTTGTATTTCATGAAGGTCTCCCTCTTATTCTTCACCTACTTCAGCTACTTTTTTTGAAAACCATAGTGGTCTCCTTTTCCTTTTACCTTTATTTACCATTTTAACAAAAAGGTTGGTTGACCTTAAAATATCCCCTTTCAGTTTTGCCCAATGTTTTTCTACATCCCCCAGCTGTTCCCATCCCACTAACGACTTCTTGAGGTATTGGCCCATCTTGGCAAAGTTAGTTTTCCTAAAGTCTAAGACCTTTGCTTTTGAATGGATTTTATCAGTTGTAGTCCTAATAGTGAATGACACCATCTGGTGATCACTGGATGTGAGATGATCTCCCACTATAACATCAAAAACACTTTCACCATTGGTAAGCACCAAGTCCAGTATGGCCTCTTTACTTGTGGGTTCTGTTACTAGTTGCCTGAATAGTTCTCCCTGTAGAGAATCCAGGATTTCCTTACTTCTAGATGGCACTCCAGCAGGGATGTGCCAATCAACATCCAGCATATTGAAATCCCCTGTCAATAGCACTTCCCCTTTCCTGGCAATGCTGAGTATGTCTTCTATTAAATCTCCATCCACCTCTTCTCCCTGTGAAGGAGGTCTGTATATCATACCCCAACTCATGCTCTCATGCATCCTGACAATGACCACATATATACCCATGGATTGATGCAGCCATGTAGCTGTTCTGTGGCTCCAAACGCATGGCCAATGTGCATATAAAAAAAGGGTTATAGGTTCAAGACCAGTCTGTGGACCAGGAATGGTATGTCTAGGTGTGTTTCCGGAACTATGTCATTATGTGCAACCTTCAACATCTCATCCAGCATGTGTCCACACACTCAGCTACCCCATTGAGAAGCTACATCACCCACACTTGGGTGGTAGAACATGCTAATAGAATAGGCACACTGAGAAGGTGTTGACAGCATGTGAGCATTGTAGAGCATGCTAAGAGTGCTGCATACTGAGCAGGCATTGAGAATGGTGGAGTATCAAAGGAGGCCTAAAGAGCAGGTAAGAATGTCAATCCTGCACCACTGTTGGACAGCAGGGTTGTGTGTGTTTGTGTCTCCAGAGGACTGTGAGATGCATGTAGTGCCCAGGCTTTATGGCTGTGCATATAATATACTGCTGGTCTGCAACCCCCATACTGTGTGAAACACCATTTACAAACAGAAGGTTAGTTTTCAGTAAGTTGTTGCAACCTGTGGCTGTGACGCTGTAATGCATTCCCAGTTACACCATCACCAAGGCCCATCCCCACAGCATTCCCCTACACATATGTCCCAACATGACACTGTTGTGCAGCTCCCAAATCACTGACTGAATTGAGCAGGGGGGACACTTGTGTATGTTGCAACCCTCACCTCTGACTAGGGCTCAGAACACACCTATTTGCACACATGAGAGACCTGATTAATGCCAACTGCTAAAACAGCTGCATCTGTGGCAATACTGTCAGCCCACTTGGCACAACTGCACCTTATAGGGAACTAGGCTCAAGTGGAGGGCTGTCCTCTGTGAATGACCATTTCATACACTTAGTGACACTGGCAGGATTCTGCAATTTACCTACATGCACATTGCTCTTATCCCATGCTGAAGTTGCAGAGTGCAATCCAGGGGACTCTTTGCTTGATGCAGTGTATGTACATACAGGTAGGTACATATCAAACAAATTTGTACACAATAAACACCACCTCCACACTGTCTACAGATCATTGGCCAAAACATCCAGCAGTACATTACCTATTACACCAAAAGACAGTCCAAATGCACCTGTGTGCCTGATTGTGACAGTGGGATGCCGAACTCTGAATGGTACGTGCACAATTCCAGCTGCCAAAAAGTGGCACAGGATGTCATATTGGTCTCTGCATCGCCTGCCACCATATAGGAAAGAAGTGCCTAGAGGTGAATGTTGGGGTGGGGGGAACAGTACCATACATGTTTAACATGTGCTTCATAGGTGGCATTGCTGGCCAAAGCCTATGTTCACATGTCCAGAACCAATGCAGGCCTACTCAGTGTTGTGCTTGTGTTACATCAGAGGGCTTGCATGACAGTCTCACTGGCTTGCCATGGGCACTGAGTGTGACAGTCACAAAGATGGTGTTAGAGTACAAAGAGGGAGGGGATGGTGGCGCATGTGTCGCCAGCAACTGTTCCAACATCCATCCCCATGTCCAACCTGCCATGCTCCCACACACTCCTGGGGGGGGGGGGCAATGCATCTGCAGCATGGGAGAGTGCATGTGCTGCACTGGCCAGTTTTGCAGTGTCCATGGCTAGGGACATGACATTAAATGGGAGTACAAGCATGGCAATAGGTTTACTGCTCACTGCCAAAAACTGTGTAGGGGGACACCATATTTGGATATGTGACAGATGTTGGCCAGCATGCACTCACAGCCTGTCTCTGGCTCACATTCCACTGTGCCTCTCACTACATAAGCTGTCCCCAAGTCCAAATTAAAAGGGTACATAATGAGGAGCAGAGGATTCTGGGTATTGCCAAAAACAGAGTGGTTTACACAGGGTGTATATGAGTTGGAGGATAGGTGTATGGCTGAGCCATCTTAGCATGGTTCTGCAACGGTGTGTGTGTGTGTGTGTGTGTGTGTGTGTGTGTGTGTGCTGTTTCTTTAGTGATAGGGTAGTCACTAGACAGACTGCTGGCTGTCCATGCTGTTTGCAAAGCACCAATATGTTCATGGTGGCTATCTGCACATGCAGTGTGTGGTGAATAGCAGACTCTGTATGAGCCATCGTTGCCCAACATATGCAGACTGCCTGTAATTGACCTAGTTGTTTGGTATTCCAATGAAGTGAAGCTAACAACTGTTCTTGGGCTGTTGGTAGCCTGCTAATAACTATAGACTTGGTATGCCCTTCTTCTTGGTGTTAGAACTCTCCCTCTCTTCATGCCTAGATTGTACTCACTGCATTTTGGGTTTCTTGACAACAGCTGCTGCAACCTTTGAGACTGGCATAAGATGTTATAGAAAAGTCCCTGGCCAACAGGAGCAGGACACAAGGGCCAGATAAGACAGACCACTGCGGCATATTAAAATTCTATAGAATAACAAGTGATCAGCATCACACACTGCAGACAATAGCTGTAGTACACTGGCAATGATATAGATCTGAGTCCTTCTATTGCAGAGTTTGCTCTGGGGACCAGGTGACATGTGTCCTTCCTCACATTCAGAGTGACTGCTGAAACAGTCTTTTTGCATATATGGCAGCTATTATGTGCAGGAAGCATACAATGTCCCTGCATGTTACAGAGATGATGTGAGAGACCACTGCATTCTCCATATGGGCATCAGTTGCATATATCTGGAAACAATAAGCACTGGAAAGTTAGACGCAAGGCATTGATAAGGCAGGCAAAGAGAGAATTCGAGAAGAAGCTTTCTGTGGAAGCAAAAACTCATAATAAAGACTTTTCAAGTACATTCATAGCAAAAAACCTGTGAGTCAGTTAGATGATAGAGGGGTAAAAGGGGCACTAAGAGGGGACAAGGCCATAGCAGAGAGACTGAATGAATTCTTTACTTTGGTCTTTAGTTCAGAAGATATAGGGATGTTACCCTTAATTGAAATGGTATTTAAAGGTGATTCTGCAGAAGAATTGAAAGAAATATTGATACACCGAGAAGATGTATTACAACTATTTGATAAACTGAAAAGTAGCAAATCACCTGGACCATATGGTATACATCCAAGGGTGTTGAAAGAATTGAAATATGAGATTGCAGACCTACTATTAGTAATCTGTTAACTAGCATTAAAATCATCTGTAATACCTGAAGATTGGAGGATGGCCAATGCAACGACAATTTTTAGAAAGGGCTCCAGGAGTGATCTGGGAAACTACAGACTGGTGTGCCTGATGTCAGTACCGGGAAAAATAGTAGAAACCATTATAAAGAACAAATTTATTGAACATGTAGATAATCATGGCTTAATGGGAGACAGTCAACATGGCTTTAGTCAAGGAAGGTCTTGTCTTACTAATCTGTTATGTATTTTTTGAAGGTGTGAATAAACAGGTAGACAAAGGTGATTTGTTTGATATATTGTATCTGGATTTTCATAAAGCCTTTGACAAGGTCCCTCATGAGAGACTTTCGGCGAAATTAAAAAGTCATGGGCTAGGAGGCAGTGTACTATTGTGGATCAGGAACTGGTTAAAACATAGAAAGCAGAGGTTATGGCTAAATGGCCAATTTTTCCAATGGAGAAAGGTGATTAGTGAACTATCCCAGGGATCTCTGCTGGGTCTGCTACTTTTTAACGTATTCATAAATGACCTGGAAATGGGAATAATGGGTGAGATAATCAAATTTGCAGATGACACAAAATTATTCAAAGTTGTTAAAACACAAGACGATTGTGACAAATTGCAAGAGGACCTTGATAAATTGGAAGACTGGATGTTCAAATGGCAGATGAAATTTAATGTGGACAAGTGCAAAGTTATGCACCTAGGAAAAAAACAACCCAAACTATGGTTACACGATGCATGGTTCCGCATTAGGAACCACCACCCAGGAATAAAGATTTAGGCGTCATTGTGGATAATATGTTGAAACCCTCCACCAATGTGCAGCAGTGGCCAAGAAAGCAAATAGAATGCTAGGAATCATAAGGAAAGGAATGGAAAATAAAACAAAGGATATTATAATGCCTCTGTATCGTTCCATAGTGTGACCGCACCTTGAATATTGTGTGCAATTCTAGTCACCATATCTTAAAAAGGTTATAGCATTATTAGAAAAGGTACTGAGAAGAGCCACCAAAATGGTCAAGGGGATGGAAGGATACCCCTATGAGGAGAGGCTAAAAAGGTTAGAGCAACCTGGAAAAGAGACTACTGAGGGGAAATATGATAGAGGTCTGTAAATTAATGAATGGAGTGGAACGAGTAAACGTAGATCGATTGTTTACACCATCAAATTACAGAAAGACTAGGGGATATTGAATAGCCTATTTAAGACTGAGAAAATATATTTTTTTACTCAACGCGTAATCAAACTCTGGAATTCATTACCGGAGAATGTAGTAAAGGCTATTAGTGTAGCTGGGTTTAAAAAAGATTTGGATAAGTTCCTGGAGAAATGGTCCATAAACCATTATTGAAGGGGACCAGGAAATCCACTGTTTGCCCCAATGCAAGCATTGTGGAACCTGTGTCCTTTGGGGAAACTGTTATATACTTGTCACCTAGATTGACCATTGTTGGAAATAGGATACTGGGCTTGATGGACTTTGGTCTGACCCAGTAAGTCATATCTTATGTTCTTATCTGCTCTGATTGTGCAATGCATCATGGGTAATGGAGATGCTAACCGAAACCAGAGCCCCAGTTGTAGCCATAGTGGTGACTTTGATCACTGAAGCATTGCCCAGTACCTGCTTGTCTTCTATGATGATGAGAGACATATGCATGTCCCCCCGAGGAGGACAGGATGGTATGTGATGGGCCGCAGGGGTCATGAAAGTGTTTAAGTTAGTTGTATGTGCAGGTGTACCTATATTGCAGTGTACAGCAAGTCACAAGGGACTGCATGCCTTGCACATGTGCTACCTCAGGGGTTAGTGGCACACTGTGACGCAGTCGACCTCTGCATGCGACTGTTGTTTGGCGTTGGAGGTATAATGGAGGGACAGGCATCTTGACCTACTTGTGGCTTGGCATTTGGACAGATGTATTCCACAGCTGTGTGTCTGTTATGCAGCTACAGCACTGAGTGTCCAGTGCAGTATGTACTGCATGTTTGCCGCTGTAGGCTTTTCATGGTCTGGGTTTTGGCCATTGCAGGCATTGACCTGCAGTCTCTTTGCTTCTAGACATTGCTGTGCAGAAAGATGTTGAGGTGTAGCCTAATGGTTAGGACACTGGCTCTTCAAAATACTGTCAGAAATAGTGTGGGGTCTGCATTGACTGGAAGACACACATTCTCCTACTTCTTTATTTGTTATGATAGCACACTGGGTCTGCAAACATGCACATTGCAATTATGTCCATTTGACAGCATGACTTTAGCGGCTCTGCTGTAGACCACTGCAAAGGGTCGGACATGTTCACCCTGCAGATTCATGGCACATGAGTTGTACATGATTGGAATATTTCATCATAACTGTGACTAAACATCTTTTGCTCATAGTAACAGTAACATAGTATATGACGGCAGATAAAGACCAGCATGGTCCATCTAGTCTGCCCAGCAAGGCAGCAAGAGTAGGTGCACCTGCCGCTCCATGCAGATCGCCCCTCCCCATGCCTTTATTTAGGAGTGTACCCACCGCTCTGTGTAGGTCACCCCTATTTGTTGAGATATAAGAGATAGTTATGTTTATTTTTATTTTATCCTGTTGCTATAAAGGGATCCACTGTTTGTCCCATGCCATTTTGAATTCTGTCACTGTATTTGCCCCCATCACTTCCATCAGTAGAGCATTCCAAGCATCCACCACCCTTTCAGTGAAAAAGTATTTCCTGACATTGCCTCTCAATTTATCCCCAACCACTAGGCCACTCCTCCACTCTACTACACTGTAAAACCACAAATATGGCATCTTGTGGGACTAAAGTTAACATGTGGGACTCTGCCAACTCTCATGGTTCTTTTTTCCTCCACTGTGGTGTGAAGTGTCAATGGTTTTTTTTCTTTTTTGATATGCAAGTAATTTTGTTTTGGAGGGGGGGGGGTTGCATTTTTTGTTTACTGGTAAGTTACTTTCTTGTGCAAGATAATCGTGAATAAAATATGTAAACTTCA
The DNA here is from genome assembly GCA_033557465.1 of Ichthyophis bannanicus. Lineage (NCBI taxonomy): Eukaryota > Metazoa > Chordata > Amphibia > Gymnophiona > Ichthyophiidae > Ichthyophis > Ichthyophis bannanicus. Next base: position 350,444,956 of record CM066032.1, read on the forward strand.
ATGAAAACAAAACAAAAAAACGTGAAAATTGTGAGGTGCCTCCCTTTTAATATAACTATTTAATAATTATTGATTTTCAGATGCAATATCATTATTTGCCTTGCAGGAGTTCCCTTATATGTGCCAGAGATTCATGAATGAACCATTGTAGCTCTATACCTGATATGAATCTGCATAGTTAGGTGATTTTGCAATCAATCCACTGTCTAGACTTGGTGATGCATTTAAAGCAGTAAATATTTTATTAGACTCACATAGGCAACTAGATCTCAGAGCTAATCTTGCCAATTGTGCAATAGGTCTACTAACACTGAATATCACAGTATGCAGCCAGTTTATAGATAATACAATTTCATGTTGACAGGCCTTCAAAATGGTTCTATTAACTGGAAAATGACCAGAAACATATGGATGCCAGGCCTGAAATTCACATCTTTGATGCCCCTATGCTGAACTTGGACAAGAAATCACACAAGGTCAACTGATCAGATGACACCCTATGGGGGCCTATGTTGCCTTAAAGGCATTGGATTTGCTTCTTCTTAGGTCTGGTTGGATGTGGATCAGAGCTCTGACACTCTTAAGCTCACATCGGAAACAACAGAGGTAGGTGAAACAGAAAGACAAGAACAAACATGGAGATAGATACCTGAAGTTTCGTAAGCTGAAGAAATATTTTCTTTGCTTTTGTCATTCAGGCAAGTTCCCCTGAATTTAGAGAGCAGAAGAACCAGTTGTTGAAAGTGTGCTCCAAGCAAAGGAAAGAAAAGGTTAAGGCAAAGGATGTTTATATAATTCAGATGGCAATTAGACAAGCAAAATCATTAAAGTCTCTCTCTTCCCTGTTGGCTGTGGTGGCTGGTACGCAGGTGCGGCAGTGCAATCACACCAACAAAAATAACTTCAAAGGGAAAAGGAACGGAAAATCTCCTTTTCCCAGCGCAATCTGCAACAGGTTTCTCTCTCTGCCTCTTTTACAGTGCAATAGACAGGAACACTTACAGTATTTAATGACTGAAAGGTTTGTGCAGCACTGCACAGATGCATAGAAGAGAAAGTCCCTTCTCTGTGGAGTTTACAGTCTAGTCAACTGATGGTCATCGAAGACAGACGGACACAGAGGACAGATGGAAAAAATAAGGAGTAAACATGGATCCTGAAGTGTGGTTGGGATGTTAGGCTAGCATTTTCCCCTGACAGATGGCTGACCACAGTGGAATCTGAAATGCAATTGGTAGTAGAATCTGTAATAGTTACTTTTGTTAGGGGAGAATAGAACAAGACAAATAAAGTTACAGAAGACAATGATTAGCACCATTAGAACTGCCAACATTTCCGGGCAGGTTCATGCCTTGTGGTTTCCTGTATTCCTGTTTGATTTCCCTAAGCAAAGCAAAGCTATAAGACCATACAGGCAGGAGGGTAAAACTAGGACTGGATCAGACTTTCTTTAAAATCTAGAATCAGCTGGCAACCTTGCTACCATTATCGTCATTACTGTAGACACACACCACCACTGTACTAAAACCCACAGGAGACATCCTTTGACCTGTGCTGCCCATCATCAGTCCATGACAAGCATGGACTGTGACCACCAGGCAATTTTTGGGAGTGATGGGGAGAAGCACGCTAAGAATTGAAAGCTGTGTCAAAAAGGTGAGTTATGAGATGGGAATTCAGCGTGGCCAGGGAGGGAGCCATACACACTAATTCAGGAAGATTGTTCCAAGCATTTGGTGAAGCAAGGTGGAAGGCAGGAAACTGGAATTTCATGACGAAGGCATGTGGGGTAATTTTTATAAAGACACGCCTAGTTAACATGCAAGTTACTCATGTACTTAACTTTATAAAATAGGGGCGCAGGTGGTGTGATACACATAGCAAATCTAGACACAATCACTTACACCAACCCTAGGTTTTTAAAGAAGGCATATAAATTATAGTAATTATAATTATGATATTATAATTTACAGATGTAAATGTATTCTTCCACATGCATGTACTATAAATCACTGAAAATAGTTGCCCCCATAATAGGGTAATGTCATAATAGGGCACCAACGTGAAATGCCAAAGAAGGAATCTATTTTATAAAGGTTAGTTATTTATTTAAATGCTTTTATACACCATCTTTTTAACAAAAGTTATTCAAAATGGTTTACAGTTTTAACAAAAAATATTAAAAGTTAGAATCCTTACAAGAGTATAGTCAGCTGTTAACACAGGGTAGAGATTTCCTATTCTTACTCTGATGTTGTTGTTGTTAAGTGCCATTCGAGTTGGTGACAACTTATGACAACCCTCTGGATTGTTGTCCTAAATTGTGTTCAGTCTTCAGTCAGGCAGCTCATTGTTAACAGACTGGCACGTGTAGCTCCTGTTATTGTAATAATCCATCTCATTGCTACCTTCCTCTTTTGCATTGACCTTCTACCTTGCCAAGCATGATGTCTTTCTCTAATGATCTCTCTCTTCACATAATGGAGTATGTTTACTAAACCACGTTAACGTAACTCACGTTATGTTCTGCGGTGATGATACAGATGCCCATATAAGGGAGTGGGCGGGGCATCATTATAGCAAGCCGAGTCAGGTAACGCGCGTTATAAGGCACATTATAAGGCACGTTACAAGGCACCTTATTGGGCACAGTACAAGGCACGTGCCTTAAAGTGCCTTGTACTGTGCCTAATAAGGTGCCTTGTAACATGCCTTATAACGTGCCTTGTACTGTGCCTAATACGGTGCCTTGTAACATGCCTTATAACGTGCCTTGTACTGTGCCTAATAAGGTGCCTTGTAACGTACCTAATTAGGAGCCTTATAATGCCTTATAAGGATTGTTAAACCACGTATCAAATATTTGGTCTTCTTACGAACGTCTTACTTCACAGATAAAACAATAGACACACGTTCAGTATAACATATAGAGGGATTATAGTGATAAATAAATTAACTTCTTCCTTTCTTCTTATTCACTCACATTACATTAAAAATTATCATCCAGAGGTCTCAGATAAGCTACTGTTCCCCGGACTTTTAACTCGTCTGTAAGGGAACATGCAAGCTAAATCACATCAACGACCTCCTCAAGGATATATGATACAGTTAATGGATATAATGGAAACTAGCAAGATTTTCCAAGGGTTCCACAAAAGTAATATTCTTCAAAACAGTAATCAATATGATACCCGTTCCTTGCTATAGTCCGTTAAGTTGTAGCATTATTAGCATAATTAATGACCCTTATATTCTATATTCCCGACGCTTCTCTTCAGCGCCCTTGAGCGTTTCTCCAATTCGGGTTCTTCAGGGGATCTGTTAAGGATTTTGCAATAATGCTGCCCACATCCAATTCTTAAATGTTTTTCCTTATCCATGTATATCAAATCACAGCAGGATTGAAAAAGACTCCCTCCAGCACAATCACCCACCCCCTCTGACATGCCGCCATGACCATATGCTGTTGGTGCCAGAGGTGTGCCATCCCAGGCCATCCAGGGGACAGGTAGACGGCTTCTTAAGGTGTGGGTTCTGGGGTAGGGGTGCCTACATAGATGTCCACGCTTCCCCCAGCACTGCCTGTCAATGCTATGTGCCCCTTGGGGTACCTGCTGGGTAATGTCCCCTGGATGGGAGACTGTGGGACACAGACTCATGGGCATGTCTGACCCTGGTCAGTTGCTGTCTTGCTGGTTTCCATTTTCTGTGTTCCTATGTGCCACCTCGGAAACCGTCTAGTCCACCCTGTGCCCCAGTAGCCTCCACTGCATGTCCCACCTGAAGCCCCCATGCCCTATTTGCACCATCACCATAGTGGCCTTTCATACTTGGGCACAATGCTGTTGCTGAAAATGTATCACTACTATCACTTTTCTGGGGCTCCCTGCCTATGCTGTACATTGCTGACACTGACACTCTCTCCTGCAAATGTGCATCTAACGGCAGATTTTCATTCGCGGTAGGATTCAGCCCTTCAGTTCAGCGCGTTAGTGTGCAGGGAGCCTCTCCCTGCCCACTCCCTGCCCATTGACCCCTTCTCTATGCCCTCTCTCCACCCTCTGTGGTGTTTACCGCGGCCGGGAACGCTAACGCTACATACCGTGCATTAACATTACCTAATGATCGTTAACGTTACCTAACGCGCGGTCTGTAACATTACCGCAGTTTGAAAGTATGAAAGTCGAAGTCTTGTCATCTGAGCTTCTAAAGAAAGCTTAGGTTTGATCTCCTCTAGTACTGACTGGTTTGTTCTTTGGGCAGTCCATGGTATATGCAGTATTCGCCGCCAGCACCATAATTCAAAGGCATCAATTTTCTTCCTATCTTTTTCACTATCCAACTTTCACATCCATATGACATTATTGAAAATACCATGGTTTAAACAAGTTGAATCTTTGCATGGAGAGAGACATCTCTGTTCTTGTCTAGGTCCTTCATAACCATTCTGCCAAGAGCAATGCGTCGTCAGATTTCTTGACTACTTGTTGCTTCTTTATTGATAGTTGATCCAAGTAGGTTAAGATTGTGCACAATTTCTTCTCCATCAATGATGAACTTATTGATTTTGCCAGTTGTCATGATCTTTGTCTTCTTTACATTAAGGTGCAGGCCCATTTTAAGACTATGTTCCTTGATCTTGAGAAGCAAATGTTTCAGATCATCTTCACTTTCAGCCAGTAATGTGGTATCATCAGCATCAGTTTGTTCAATGTAAACCGCACTGATGCAGAATAGCGCGGTATATAAGAGAATATAAATAATAATAATAATAATAATAGCTACGAATCTTCACACCTCTGTTGTCTTCATACAATCCTGCTTCTCCTATGATTTGTTCTGCATATAAATTTAACAGGTAGGTGGAAAGTATGCAGCCTTGTCGTACACCTTTGCTGATTTTAAACCATTCTGTTTCACCTTGTTCCATTCGAACTGTTGCTTCTTGATCAATGCACAGATTGTGCAAGAGAATGTTCTGGTATACCCATGCTTCTTAATGTGGCCCAGAGTTTCTCATGGTTTACACAGTCAACATATTTTTTAACATCTTTGTTAGTGATATAGCGGAAGGGCTTCCGGGTAAGGTTTGCCTCTTTGCGGATGATACCAAAATCTGCAATAGAGTAGACACCCAGGAAGTTGTAGATAACATGAGGAGGGATCTAGCTAAGCTTGAAGAATGGTCTAGAGTTTGGCAGCTGGGATTTAATGTTAAAAATGTAAGGTCATGCATTTGGGCTGCAGCAATCCAAGGGAGCAATATAGTATAGGGGGTGAAGTACTTTTGTCCACTAAAGAAGAGCGGGACCTAGGCGTGGTTGTGTCTGATGATCTTAAAGTAGCTAAACAGGTAGAAAAGGCGACGGCAAAAGCTAAAAGGATGCTTGGGTGCATACAGAGAGGAATGGTTAGCATAAAAAAGGAGGTGATAATGCCTCTCTATAAGTCTTTGGTGCGACCTCATTTGGAGTATAGTGTGCAATTCTGGAGACCGCACCTTCAAAAGGATGTGAACAGGATGGAGTCGGTGCAGAGGGTGGCTACTAAAATGATTAGTGGTCTTCATTATAAAGCATATGAGGACATACTGAAGGATCTTAATATGTACAACTTAGAGGAAAGGCGGGATAGAGGTGATATGATTGAGATGTTTAAAAACCTCTGTGGCATAAATGTTCAGGGAGAGAGCCTCTTTCAATTGAAAGCAAGTTCTGCTATAAGGGGACATGGGATGAGGGTGAAGGGAGATAGATTCAGGAGTGATATGCGGAAATATTTCTTTACGGAAAGAGTAGTGGATCCGTGGAATAGTCTCCCAGTGGAGGTGGTAGAGATGAGGACAGTAACTGAATTCAAAAAAGCATGGGACAAACACAGATGATCTCTAAAGGTAAAAAGGGTACTGCTGTAGTTGTTGATATGGAAGGACAGACTAGACAGGCCATGTGGTCTTTTTCTGTCATCATATTTCTGTTTCTATGTTTCAAAAGCCTTGCTGTAGTCAATAAAGCACAAATAGATATCTTTTTGGTATTCTTTAGTCTTTTCAAGAATCCATCTCACATCCACGGTGATGTCTCTCGTTCCTCACCCTTTCCTGAACCCTGCTTGCACTTCAGGTAGTTCTTGTTCCAGGTATGGTTGTAGTCTCTGTTGAATAATCTTCAGTAGAATCGTGCTGGCATGTGGGATCAGAGTGATTATGCGATATGTTCCACAGTCAGTTGGATCACCTTTCTTTAGTGTTGGTATAAACACAGATCTTTTCCAGTCAGTTGGCCATGAAGTTGTCTTCCAAATTTCCTGGCAGAGCCTTGTAAGTATGGCAACAGCTGCATCAAGTTGCTGTAATACTTCTATGGGAATGCCATCAATGCCTGGTGCTTTTTTCTTGATCAGACTTTCAATGCTGCTTCAACTTCTTCTTTCATCACCAATAGTTCCGGATCATAAAGTACAGGTTGAAATGGCTGGTGGTCCACTTGATCTTTATCATATAAAAACTTTGTATATTCTTTTCACCTTTTCTTAATCTTCTCAGCATCATTCAACATAGATCCTTGAGCATCTTGTGGCATTCTAATTTGAGGCTGGAATTTTTTTTTAACTCTCGTAGCTTTAGGAAAGCCGATCTTGTTCTTCCTCTAATAGTTTCTGTTTCTATTTCCTTGCATGCATCATTATGGTACTTTTCTTTGTCCTGTTTTGCTGCACGTTGGAAATCTCTGTTGAGTTCTGATATTCTTTTTCCTCTGGCTTTAGCTTCTCTGCATTTCTGGGCAATTTTCAGAGTTTCTTTCGTCATCTATTTTGGCTGTTTTTGCTTTTTCATCTTTTGTAGAGACTTCTCGCTTTCTTCCAACACCACCTTCTTGATGCCATTCAATAACTCTTCTGGAGCTCTGTCATTTGTATCTAAAGCAGCAAATCTATTTTGCAGACAGTCTTTAAATTCCAGTGGTATATTCTCAAGGTCATATTTTGCCACATTCATGAGTGGCTTGTTCTTTTTCAACTTTAGCTTGAGTTTGCATACTAGTATTTAGCCAAATACCCAGCTCTTCACTTTACCACATAACCTATGTGCTTTTATTTTTTGTGTATTAAAATGTTTTATTGGTTTTCTTTATGAAATAAAGACAAAATATTAAAGCAATAACACTAACTTTGCTATGTAAGACATTCTGAAGGTTTTGAATTCTTATGTTGGTGGGTCCTGAGTTGTGGAACTCTCTCCCAGTGCAGCTGTGGGTGCAACAGGTGTGCTTAAAGGTTTAGGAAGAAATTAAAGGCTTTCTTTTTTCCAGGAGATGAATAATTGGGGACAGAGAGGGGAGCTAGCTGGAGTTTCGGAGGGGGATGACTCTATTTTATCTTTGTTATATATTTTTTAATATTATTGTTTGTAATTTTATTTTGTGTTATGTTTTCAAAGTGTTGAAATTGTTTGTAAACCACTTTGGTCATCTTTGGACAGGAATGCAGTTTAGAAAAGATGCCAATAAATATATAAATCTATCAATAAATGTAGGTATATAAGCCTATTTCAATATACATTTATGAAAATGGTTTTGCCTTTCAACAGCAATCATTTCCTATTTATTTATCATATATACCAGTTTTTCGCACCCTAACAGTCAAAAGTGTTATTCTTATTTAGAATCAGATTTACAGTCAAACTGAGTATAATAATAAAAATGCTGTATACTTAGGGGTATGTTTACTAAGCAGTCTTAACGTGCAGCCGGCGTTAGTGTGCAGGATGCCATATAAGGTAGTGGGCGTTCCGGTCTTAAGGTAGCATTTAGGGTTATCGTGCGATAAGGTACTTTTCATGAGATAGAGGGAGCCATGGCACGTTAATGTGCATTAGCCTTAATTAGGTGCGCTGACCTGCAATCACAGTAACAGAGGTGTAGCACAATGGTTAATACATTGACTGATGAAGCAGGGGTCATGAGTTCAATCCCTCAGTGGGCTTGATGAGGAAAGCTGTCTGAGGCATTACCCTTTACTTTAAATCAGTGCTGTCTGAGGCATTTTCTTTTTTAATTTAAATTAGTGCTGCCAGCAAACACACCCTCACAGTGCCATAACCTAAGGTGCCACATAAGGTGCCCTATAAGGCACTCCAGAAGGCACATTATAAAGTGCACTGTCCGCCAAGGCACCTTATAATGTTCCCTGTAGGACGTCTTATAAGGCGCCTTATAGGGCGCTTTATAGGGTGTCTTATAGAGCGCTTGAGAGGGCGCCTTATGAGGCACCTTAAGGCTACAGCACTGTGAGGGTGTTTTTGCTGGCAGCACTAATTTAAATTAAAAAAGAAAATGCCTCAGACAGCCCTATCAAATAACCCCACTGTGGGATCAACCCCATGATCTCTGGCTCTACAGGCAGGGAAGTAACCAGTGGGCTGCAGCTCTAAAACTACTAACAAGCCCCTGGCTGGCTACAGGAGGACTGCAGGTCACCACACAAACTGTCTGCTGTGGTTGCCAGGATAGGGTTAACCCACCCGTACCCATGATGCACTGCACATGCAAATCAGCAGTCTACAGATGATCACAAGATGGGGTATGCACCCCCACAGCACCTCGGCCTGGTAGGGGGAACTGACCGTGTGCACCCCCACAGCACCTCAGCCTGGTAGGGGGTACTGACCGTGTGTGTTACTGGCACACAGTAGCTACAGACCATCACATTGTGCAGGTACTGTGCTCACCCTAAGGGTAAGGTGGGGCGCCCAGCACAAGGTCCACAGCACCTTTCATGGCTGAAGTGTACTATGCTGTAGGTCCCCATCAGTGCTGTGTTGGTGCCAGGGTCATATGATGGGCACAGGACCCATAGGTAGATTATGTACCACCATCCAACCCACTCTCTGTGGCTCCGGATGGGAAAGAGGATCTCCCACCAACAGATCCACATTCTACCTCCCTGCAATGGTGGTAGTAGAGGGGACCATCAACCCCAGTCCTGTTAGGGAACAGACAGCCTACAGGGCAGGCAATGCAGATCTGTAAATATCCAAAAAGCAATAGCAGACAGACAGCAGGCCTTGCAAATGCTCAGTTATCCCCCCACCACTATCTGACGTTCTCCAGCAGCAAGACTCCAGCCACTGCACTCTGCAAGGTCTTTCAGCCAGACACATACTAGCTGTAGACAGTCTGCTAGCTAGTCCATAGTGCATGTTCCTGGAGGAGATGCATGTACCCAGAACTGGGATGGCAGCATACACCAAACAGAGAAGTCAGTGATTGGGCCCCAAAAGAGAACCCATAAATATTACATGAGAGAAATACTATAAAGCACTATGGGGGAACATAGCCATGCCGTGGTCACTGCCCAGTCAGGGTGTGAGTGACCTCCCAGCAGGACATGCTGTGGCCACCCTGTCTGTGCAGGTGGTGGCCAGGCACTACAATGTCCGAGCCATTGCCCTATGCCCTGTGCAGATGCATCCTGGCCAGGCCACCCTGTCCGGGCTATACCCATGGTACCTTGCTCCTCATTATGCACATTGGCAGACTGACACTGGCAACAGTGCAAGCAGTGTGGGTTGAGGAAGGTGTTAGCAGCCACCACACACTGGGTAGACAGACACACACTCCCACACCTATGCCAGCATTGTGCAACTATAGAGGCTTTTGGCAGCCCTGGCCACCGCACCAGTCCTGGGCACAGTGCAGGCATGGCTATGGTACGCAATACTGTTGGGGTCACTCACCAGGGTGGTAAACACTGTCAGACACCAGACCTGAAACACACTCCACAGACATCAGAGAGATTGCTATGATACAGCTCAATGAGCAGATTGTGCTTAACCTAGGGATTGCTATCTGCCAGTAATCATAGCAACCTTTTGATATATGTGTACCGTATTCCATGGTTTAGGGTGGCAGTGCTATGGTATGCAAGTGCTAGTATTGTGAGATGGTGCTGCACGCAGGGCCCAACATCCTGCATCTCCAGGAGGCTTTGGATAATGGCGCCTGTGGGTGCGGATGTTTCTGCCCCTGTTGGCCGCTGTTCTAGGGCAGAGGTTCCCAACTCCAGTCCTGGTGGGCCAAACACTGTTCAGGTTTTCATGCTGTCCCTAATGAATATGCATGGATACATCTGCATACCATGGGGGCGGCGCATAGAAATGCAGCACAGGCATCTTTATTAGGGACAGAATGACGCCTGAATGGAGTTTGTCCCTCCAGGACTGCATTTGTGAAACTCTGCACTAGGTATTGCACATGTCTATGGTGTCTGTGCTCTGTAGGGTAAAATATAGGCATTTCAGGCATGTTTATGTTATCTGCAGTAAAGGTTCCCTCTTTATTACTATGGTTTAGTACTGGGTCAAATATAGGGACTGGGTTGGCGGGAGCCACAGCTGGGACTTGCACCTGTGACCTTCTGCTCCTGAAAGCACTGGCTGTGTGTACTGCACCACACTGTTGCCACAGGGACAGTTCATTCCCTGGGGATACCATAACTGTTCGTCAGATAGGGCCTGTCTGTTGCAGTGCATGGCATCCACCTAACCAGGGCTAGGCCATGGTCTGCTCTGGGCAGCTGCCACTGCGCCCTCCACCACCAGTACCCCTCTGTCGCCATGCTGACATGCCCTTCTGCTGGTGGTGCGCAGTCTCAGGTCATCCAGTGTACCAGTAGGCAGCTGCCTATGGTGTGGGTTCTGGGGTAGGGGTGCCTGCATAGACGTCCACGCTTTCCCCAGCACCGCCTGCCAATGTTCTGTGCCCTTGGGGGTACCTACTGGGTACTATCCCCTGTGACACTGTGGGAAACACACTTGTGCCCATGTTGGGCCCTCATCAGTTGCTGTCTGGCAGCTCTACTGTTTCAGCATTCCTATGGGCCACCTAGGCATCACCCTAGTCCGCACTGTGACCCAGCTGCACCACAGCATGTGCCGCCTGCAGCCCTCTGTATCCCCTTTTCCAGCATCTGTCCAGTTGCCCATTCCAACATGCCCACCCTGCTGTTGCGGGACATGTGCATGCCATAGGAAACCTGTCCAATAGAAAGGGAAAACCCTGATCAGCGCTATTTCACTGTGGGATCATTCACCTTGTATGGGGACAGAGTATAGCCCCTTCCAAAATTGATATCCTTTTTGTGGAGCTTTCCCGGTAGTGTTTTTTGATGTTTCCCATTAATATCACTATTGCCCAGCTTGGTTATGTTTTTCTTCCAGTTTGTTCAGCTCATTTTCAATGTTTCTTTGCCCTTTTGTTCCGTGCACATGTATCACACTTATCACTTTTTGTAGGTTTCCCTGGCTTTGCTGCACATTGCTGACGGAAATGTTTCTCTTCCCTTTAAATCTGCTCTAACGCGGGGGTTTCACTCGCGTTAGTTTTCAGCCCAGGAATCCACAGTGTTAGTGTGCAGGGAGCCTCTCCCCTCCCACTCTCTACCCATTGACCCTCTCTCTCCGCTCCTGGGTAGCCTTCCTCCGCCCTCCGGGAGCCTTTCTCTGCCTTCAGCGCTCGTTTGCGCCGCTGTGCGCGTTAACGCATGATAAGGCGCCTTATCGCCCAGTAAAGCGCCATTATCGTGCCATAAGGCACCTTATCGTGTGATAGCATGACAGCAGCGCAAATAGCGCCCTTTAGTAAACATACCCCTTAGAGGCATGTTTACAAAAGTGTGGTAAGTACTTAGGGGTATGTTTACTAAGCAGTGGTAGCAGCTGCCGTGCCCTGCCCAATGGGGCCATGGCTCTGAAACTGCACAGCAACTGCTACCGTTGCTTAGTAAACATATCCCTTAGTGTAGGTTTTACCACATGATAACCATCAGAAGGCCCACAAAATGGTGGACGAACCCAAACACTTGCAAGGTTTCTATGAGGTAGCGGTGACCTATCCTATAGAAGGCCTTTCTTATGATCCAACAACAAAAAGGCCACTGAAAGAACAGCCTACAAATATAGTGAATTAAGCACCCACCCAAAAAGATATTATAAAAAATGTTCTGGCCTGAGACCTGTAAGACTGGTCAAGAGGATCACCTCTGCTAGTATTGTGGCTAACCACTACAACAGGGCTTTGGCTAGTATCTGATAATCTGTACAGAGCTGTGACATGGGACTCCAGTTCCTTATGTATTGTGGGTTTCCACCCATAGGCAAGTTGGTCAGCACCAGATAATAGCAAGAAACTGGTAACCTCCTCATCTCCAAGGCTTCGTTCAGGATCCACAGGAGATTGGACAGTAGCAAATTAAAAAAAGTAACCAAAAAATTCTTTTGTCAGCCTGTCGATGACTGGGCACTTCCCACATGACATCTGGCTGAAAGCAGCAGAGAGACCAGCTGGACTTCAGGGCTTGTCCAGCTTCTTTCACCCTCACTGATGACAAGAAGCCCTACCTACATGATCTTGCAAGCATGGGAGTTGACTGAATCTGGGGAAAAGAGAGCTGAGTACAAGTCCCAAGCTCTCATTCTTATCCTCAACAGATCCATGAAAGAGACACCATCCTCATCTAGCAAACATGCTGATTCTTTGCTCTCTTCTCTTCTCCAGCTCAAAAAAGAGATGCACACTACAGGCCACCTTCTGGAGGAACTGAATCTGCAACTTCATATAGGGGCCCTGACTTTATGTTCTTTGAGGGCATGGAGGGTATGCTTCTTCTCTACACACTCAAGCTGCTGGTTCTCATCCTGGGTCCCAGAGAAGTGCATTTTGAGTTTGAGCACCTTCTGAAAGTGCAGCCCAACCAGGCAATGCCACACTCCATTGAAACCTCTAGCAAACCACTGACAGAGAACCCAGAGATGGATCTTCCCCATGCCCCACCACTGATAGATTAAGGAGAAGTCAACATTTCATTCCTGCCAGTTCATCTAGAGTTCCCAGAGTGCCTCCATAAATTCATTTTTCTCAAGGAGATAGTTGTTAAAATGCTGATGGGTGGTGCAAGGCTCGGATGGGTCAAACCTCATCTTGATGGACCCAGCATTGTGATCCAAAAAGGTTGTCATATCCACCACACTTGACAGGACTCGCAGCAGTAAGAAATGGCTAAAGTACCACCAGTCGAGTCAAGAATAGGAGACACCCTCTTGCTTCACCCAAAAACAGGTAAAGTCAATGACTCTCCCCAGATGCTGCCCATGCCAGGCATTGGTCAGTGACTAAAGATGAACAGCCCCAAGTGCCAGCACCTCACTGGGATCAAGGGTCTTCAAACAAACCAACAACTGAAGCCTGATGCCACAGTCCATCCATGGGTACAAACATATCGATCAAATTATCCAAGCAGCTATCCACAAAATGAACCTAGAGGTAAAATATCTGTCCTTGCACCACAGATCAGGCATCCAGCACCTCTGCTTGCAGGGACAGACTGAGCAAGATGGCCACCCCACCACTCACTCTCATGGCATGATTTAGGACACCTTACCACCCCTCTCCAGAAGCAAGGAAGCTTCTGACTCTGGAATACTGTGGATCTCCTATAAAGAGATCATCTAGTTCACATTTGTCTTTAGGAACAAGAGCACCCAGTACCTGTAGAGATCCTCCCTGCAATAGTTGACATTGAGGATTCAGAATGTCAGAACCATGGTTTGTCTATCAAGGCGTTTGGCCTAGGCTTCAGAACAGCCCCATTATAGAGCAGCTCAAGGCCCATGTGGTTCGCAAATTCAGTGAGGTTCCCAGGGCTACAAGAAGTCATCCTCCGTGATGCCTTCAGTGGACTGGGGAAATCCACTCCTTACTCCTGAGATAAGCTGCATGGATTCTGTCTACCTTTTCGGAACCTGACAGGTACCTGTGACCTGGATTGATCACTGTTGGAAACAGGATACAGGGGTTGATGGACCTTTGGTCTGTCCTAATATGGCATATCTTATGTTCTTATGTCCTTACTGTTGCTTGTAATGAGCATTTTTCAAATGTCTATTCATGCCCGGGAGCAGGTATACGCGTACCATAGATGCATCTGCTAGTGGTCATAAATGTGCAGCACAGTTCAAAAATCAAACATACATGCCATTCTTTTACAGACCAGCCCGGACAAGCTTCTGACAAGGCCCAATGTGACATAGATTGCGCTGGATACTTTTAAATTTGGGCCTTTTTAAAATGGCTCTTGGGACGTGAATGTGTTTGAAAATGCCCATTCAGATGTGACAGACATGCAGATTATGAATAGAGCTTCTACGCGTAAAATGGACCCCCTTGTCTCTGGCATCCATGCTACTCCAAAATCCCAAGCTGGTTAGCCTGGAACTACGAGGTCCCAGTTGTCTGTGTGTTTCTAGCAGAAGATATTGAGAAATTGTAATTTTCATGCTTTAATTTAGCTAAAATATCAGCTGGTCTAACAATTACTATAGTAAATTTATCTTTGCCAGAATGTTACAGGGATATGGAAGTCAAGTTTCAAACATTTAGAAACATATAAACATGACAGCAGAAAAAGATCACATGGCCTATCTAATCTGCCCTTCCATATCAACTACAATTCAAGTAGTATCCTTTTTTCCTCTAGAGATCTTCTATCTCTTTGTTGCATGTTTTGTTTCTAAGTTGTCATTGGTGGTGGGGGAATAACCTTTTGGAAGAATGTGGAAAGGATTATGTCCTACTTTATAAAATATTGGATGCCGTAACTCATTCATGCACTCCTTTTCCTGTAATTTAACCAATGTACCCTTATTCTTTAGTTATTTTCCTCTTATCTTGTTGACCCCATGGCATCGTTGCTGGATGTTGTGGAACAGCATGGCAAGCAATCTTCTGTTGCATATGAAAGCCTTATAGACAAGAGCAGCCATTATAGTGTGTCAATGCAACAATTTGCTGGGGGTTGCCATGACAACTCCAGAAAACCCTTTCGGTACATTAGCATATCTAACACTGTACAGCCAAATTAATTTCCTTCCTTAAAAAAGCTACTAGTAAATCTTCATTTACTGTAAGACTGTCGAAATTTAATGGATGACACGTACCTTGATATTCTCTTGGTGTTACTTTTCAGAGACACTGGTTATAATGAATGGAAGAAATTAATGAGCTCTGATATGCCTTTGCTTGCTATTTGGAACCTAGTTTTAAAACAACGCAGTAATGAATGAGCAGATGGGTAAATTAAACTGGCTAAAAAAAAGTCTTAAAAGCTGGGTAAAGATTTTGATATGAAAACCTCTCAAGTAGAAGACATTATTTTTATTCACAAAGGACAGTGCTAATAATAATGAATACTTAAGATTTTATTCCTTTGTAAAATTGCACCAAGTGTACAATTTTAAAAATATATGTAATACATTCAGTTCTTTCTCTTCTTCACAGGGCCTGAAAGATAAGCAGCATAATATTTTATGGGTTGATATTTAGGGGTTTGTTTACTAAACCATATTTGGCTTCTGCAGCTAATGCAGCGTGTAAATGCAACCAGTGCCGCGTTAACGGCAAAAGCCATGGAGTCTCTGCTGGGGGCATGCACAGCATGCCCCCAGCAGAGACTGCAACAAAATGCAGAAAGCATGGTTGGACAACATCTGGGATGCAAGTATCACCATCCATTGAGGTGCCATTAGTTGTACCTGTGCTGTCTGCAAACCTGACGATTGTTGCATGCTATTGACGCACATGGTAACCGCATAGTGCACACCCCCCAATTCCCTTTAAACTCCATGGTCAGCATTTCTTTTTAAAATGCCAGCCATGGTACTTAAATAAAGTAGTTATATTCAGAGCCAGGTGGTGAGCAGTGCTGAATATATATATAAAGGCATATTTTAGAAAAATGTGGAAGCCAGAATTGAGATGTGAAGGCCATCATATCTTCAATTCTGACGGAATTTTAGAAATTGCTCTGATTAAACTGGAGCAGTTTCTAAAATACATAGTCACATGCAAAGGGAGGAGTGCTTTTGCAGATTTGCATGTGGGAAAAACGGACAGCAGAACCCCAACAATTTGTATGTGTAAGTTCCAGCATTTCAGAATGCGCACGTGTAAATGCCAGAACGTACATGGCATCCTGGCCATTTTGGAAAACTGGATGTGTAGACACCACTAATGGACTACAGAGGACTCTGTGTTTGCCTCATTTTGATTTAGAGGGGGGTATAAACAGTGCAAGGATTAAGGGGTCACCCTTAAGCCCTCCTGTGGCCAAAAGGAGTACTTTTGTAAAATTTGTCCATAAGGCCAGCCCCAAAGTTGATTCAAGGTGATGGTGCCCTAGAAAAGCCTTAAGCCTTCCCCCCCCCCCAACTGTTATAATCTATTGCATAGCTTTAAATACCCTGCCACGCCCATCCCCACCCTAGAAGCTGCCATCCTAGGCAACTGCCTAGCTTGTATAATGGTTTTGCCCGCCATACTGTCTGTGTCAGGAGACAGGTGTAACTTTAGATGTGGGCCATTCTGGTTGCATCCTCTATATGACGTGGCAGACACATGTGTTGGTTTTTGCCCTGCCAAGGGTCTGTCCCAAAACCCCTCCGGAATGCCTCCTAGCCAAACATTTTAATATAGATGTGCCCAGGGCAAAAATGCTTCAACTGCAGCCTTTCCAAAATCATGTTTTACATGCTGCTGCAGCTTGTGCAATTTTCTGCCACCACATCTGTGTTTAAAATGATAATAGGGCAATATTCACTTCACTATGGGGTCATTCAGATCTGCAAATAGCGGGGATGGATGTCCGACTTGGACGTCCAACCCCTGCTATTCTCAGGGAATGAAATCCCAACTGCAGGTTCCCCACACATACAGTGGCGTTGTGCGGGGAGCTCTGGATAGGGGTGGGAGGGGGAGGGAGCCCACAACCCTAGACAAATAGGACCTGTCCAGGACACAGCCCTGTACATTTAGCTTGGGGGAGATGGAGATGAAACATATTCCACATAAGAGGTGGAATAAGTCCCCCTGACAATGGCAGGCAGCACTGAAGGATCCTGCCGAAGAGGTGCGCCATCACAGGAGGTTCCCCGCCACCTGATCCCAGCCTTGGCAGCTCCCTCCAGAGGCTGGGCAGTGGGAATAAGCAATTCTCATCTTGTGCATGGAATTGGGGCTTCTGCATGGTGTCCCGGTGCCATGGCAAAGGGACGCCATGGCACCGGGGCTCCGGCAGGAGCATGGGGAGGATTAAGAGCATAAGAATATAAGATAAGCCATACTGTGTCAGACCAAGGTCCATCAAGCCCAGTATCCTGTTTCCAACAGTGGCCAATCTAGTTCATAAGTACCTAGCAGTTTCCTCAAAAGACACAGATTCCACAGTGCTTGTATTGGGGCAAGCAGTGGATATCCCGGGCCCCCTTTAATAATGGAGCTTCTGGGGCGCCAGGAATCAGCGAGACTCAAAGGCACACATTGCATTGCATTTGCATGGACCTTTCCTCCTGGAACTTGTCCAAATCTTTTTTAAACCCGGCTATACTAACAGCTTTTACTAAATCCTCCAATAATGAATTTCAGAGTTTGATTATATGTTGAGTGAAAAAATATTTTCTCTTATTAGACTTAAATAGGTTACCCTATAGCTTCATTGCATGTCCCCTAGTCTTTCTATATTTTGATAGCGTAATCAAGTGATCTATGTTTACCCGTTCCACTCCATTCATTAATTTATATACCTCTATCATATCTCCCCTCAGCCGTCTCTTTTCCAGGTTGAAGAGCCCTAACCTTTTTAGCCTCTCTTTATAGGGGTATCCTTCTATCCCTTTTACCATTTTGGTGGCTCTTCTCTGTACCTTTTCTAGTAACACTATATCCTTTTCAAGATTTGCACACAATATTCAAGGTGAGGACACACCATGCAACGATACAGAAGCATTATAATATCCTTTGTTTTATTTTCCATTCCTTTCCTTATGATACCTAGCATTCTATTTGCTCTCTTGGCCACCGCTGCACACTGGGCAGAGGGTTTCAACATGCTATCCATGATGACGCCTAAATCTTTTTCTTGGGTGGTGGTCCCTAATGTGAAACCTTGCATCATGTAACCATAGTTTGGGGTGTTCTTTCCTAGGTGCATAACTTTGTACTTGTCCACATTAAATTTCATCTGCCATTTGGATGGCCAATCTTCCAATTTATCAAGGTCCTCTTGCAATTTTTCACAATCCTCATAGGTTTTAACAACTTTGAATAATTTTGTGTCATCTGCAAATTTGATTACCTCACTTATTATTCCCATTTCCAGGTCATTTATGAATATGTTAAAAAGCTGTGGACCCAGCACAGATCCCTTGGGTACTCCACTGTTCACCTTTCTCCATTAGGAAAATTGGCGAATTAGTCCTACCCTCTGCTTTCTATCTTTTAACCAGCTCCTTATCCACAATAGTACACTGCCTCCTATCCCATGACTTTTTAATTTCAAAAGTCTCTCATGAGGGACCTTGTCAAAGGCTTTCTGAAAATCCAGATACACTATATCAACTGATTCACCTTTGTCTATCTGTTTATTCACTCCTTCAAAACAGACATAACAGATTAGTACGACATGGCCTTCCTTGGCTAAAGCCATATTGGCTGTCTCCCATTAAGCCATGACTATCTACATGTTCAGTAATTTTGTTGTTTATAATGGTTTCTACCATTTTTTCCCAGTACTGATGTCAGGCTCACCAGTCTGTAGTTTCCTGGATCACCCCTGGAACCCTTTTAAAAATTGACATTACATTTCCAATCTTCAGGTATTACAGATGATCTCCAATCTTCAGGTATTTCTCATATTTCAGTTCTTTCAATACCCTTGGATGTATACCATCCGGTCCAAGTGATTTGCTACTGTTGAGTATATCAAATAGCTGTAATACAACTTCCCGGAGTATCGATATTCCTTTCAATTCTTCTGTGGCATCACCTTTACTGTAAATGCTATTTCAGTCATCGGTAACATCCCTACATCTTCCTCAGTAAAGACCAAAACAAAGAATTCATTCAGTCTCTCCCTATAGCCTTGTCCTCTTTTAGTGCCACTTTTACTCCTCTGTCATCTAATGGTCCAACTGACTCTCTCGCAGGTTTTTTGCTACAAATGTACTTGAAAAAGTCTTTATTATGCATTTTTGCTTCCACTGCAAGCTTCTTCTCAAATTCTCTCTTTGCCTGCCTTATCAATGCCTTGTCAGTGCTTATGTTGTTTGGCTCCTTTTCCATTTGGCTCCTTTTTCCATTTCCTGAAAGATGTTTTTTTGTCAGCAACAGTCTTTCTGACCTCACCTTTAAACCATGCTGGCAGTTTTTTTGGACTTCTTTCCACTTTTCATAAAGCATATAATAGAGCTGGTCTGGGCTTCCAAGATATTATTTTTAAACAATACCCATGCTTGATGTAAATCTTTAACCTTCGCAACTGCTCCTTTTAGTTTTTACTTAACTATTTTCCTCATGTCATCATAGTCTCCCTTTTGAAAGTTAAAAGGTAGTACTTTGGGTTTCCCTACCGTCCTTCCTCCATTTATTAAATCAAAAGTGATCATGGTATAATTACTATTGCCATGTGATCCCAACACCCTTATCTCTTGCACCAGATCTTGTGTTCCACTAAGGTCTAGGTCCAAAATGGCTTCCCCTCTGGTCGGTTCATGAACCAGCTGCTCCAAGAAGCAGCCATTTATTTCATCTAGAAACTTTATTTCTCTATCATGTCCTGCCATGATGCTGACCCAGCCGATACTGGGGTAATTGAAATCACCCATTATTATTACTGTAACTTCTGTTAGCTTCCTTGATTTCTTTGAGCATTTCATCATCGATTTGTTCACTCTGGCCAGGCGTTCGATAGTACATCCTCATTGCCATTGCCTTCCCCTTCCCCTTTTTACATGAAATTTCAATCCATAGAGATTCTACAGTGAATTTTGTTTCCTGCAAAGCTTTAATCCTTTGTGACTCAATGCTCTCTCTAACATAAAGTGCAACTCCTCCACCAATTTGATCTGCTCTATCTTTGTGATATAGTTTGCACCCAGGTATCACAGTATCCCACTGGTTGTCCTCCTTCCACCATGTCTCTGAGATACCAATTATATCTAACCTCCCATTTCGTGCTGTATATTCTAACTCTCCCATTTTATTTTTTGAACTTCTGGCATTTGCATACAAGCATTTTAGAGGCTGTATTTTATTCATATTAATCTGGCTATCGGTAGCAGGGTGAGAACCCTGCACATCCTGGCATGCTGAATTGGGGTTTGTCTGGACTGTCCAAATGTGCCGATTCTGCTCCCGCGGGATTTTGGATGTCTGGATGGGCCAGATGTGCCCCAATCAGAATTGGCTTCTATCCAAATAACTATCCTGTTGGTGTACCAGCAGCCTTGGGTCGCTATCTTTGTACACTGCTGCAGCTAAGGCATTCCTCTTGATGGAGGAGTTAGATCCTTGCTGGCACACTGAATAGCACCATCACCACTGCAGGGGTTCATTCATTTTAATGTCACGAGGGTGGGGAAACGCCAGTACCAACTTTCTTGTCACCACTGCTGCTCATTCTTGAGTGATGGGGCTTGACTTCCCTGCCATCCCACTGATTTGAGCTCCCAGCTCCTTCTGCCCTCCAGACTTGTGGAGGATAATTTTGTAAGAGGGCACCTAGATTTAGAGGGCAAGAAGGCACCTATTTCAAGCTGGTTTCATAAACATACAGAGGCACCTATACGTTTTTATGAAATACTAGCACAAATCCTTCAGGCATCCCACCTGGAACCCAGGCATGGGCATCACACCTGCTCGCTAGCAGGCATACATGCAAACTCATACTTTATGCATGGATACAGGTATTTGATAAAATATGCACATAAATCTTGACTCTGCCCAGACTCTGCTCCTAAGCACTACATGCACTAAGTTTATAAGAGGATTTTTCCATGCTAGCATTTTACATGCAAAAGCGATTTATACAATTATCCTAAAAAATCGGTAAGGAACCCAAACATTTGAGGCAATAAATTCATACCTCAGCCAAAGGTGTTTTAGAAAAAGCAAATTTTAATAACTTTTCTGAAAACTTAATTACCCCTGGTTTGTCAAGTTTCTAAGGCTTAGGTTAGAACCAGCTGCTGACAGCGTCCTACCTTTCATTTTGCAGATCTAGAAGTGGAGAGTGAAAATGCTACGAGGAAGGTTTCTTTTGCTGAGCACAAACAGCAAGAGGACCTATAAAATGTAACCACTTCCTAATATATAGTGGTGCAGCATTATGTAATGCTTTTTAAACATGAAGGAGAGAAGCTTAAACTCCATCCAGTATTTTCTAGGGAGCCGGTGAAGATCCTGCAGAATAGATGTAATTCTTTCAAACTGCCAAGAATACATTTACCCAGCATTTGGAAGAAAAGCATATTTACTTATTTGCATGTGCTTGATATCCTGCTTATGCTCAATGAAAAGCCCAAAGCTGCTTCCAATAAAATAATTAAAAAAAAAAAAAACAGATCACAAACACAAATTCACATAAGCAAATGCAGCACTTCCAAAATCCTCCCACCGCCTACTCCACCTCATCTCTCTCCCCCAAATGCTTCCTGATATAGCCATGCCTTGGCCAGTTTTCTTAAATGCATAAAATGTAATTCCGCCTTTACTTCCTATGGCAGCCATTTCCACAACTCAGGTGCAAAACAGCAAAAGCTGCTCTGTTGAGTCATGTCAACCTGATCTGAGGGAAGTGGAGCACATCTAACATCTTCCTGTGATGATTGCAGACGGCAAATGGACATAAACGGGCACAATAACTTGGCTTTGTACTCAGACTTTCCCATATGGTACATGCTTCAATACCAAGCATAAAACTTTCAGTTTTACTCTCTACATTGCTGGCAACCAATGCAGCTCCTTTACCAATGGAGTAAGATGCTCCTGCTTTCCTTTGGCATAAATCATTCTAGCCACACAATTGTGCTCCTATTGCATCCTCTATAACTAATATAGGCCAAACCCTGGTATGCCATGTTGCAATAACTATGGCGTGAATAACCGTCAAGAGGTCTTCTGACTAATATAGGGATGAATCTTTGGGGTATGTTTACTAAACTGCGGTAATGTCATTCGCATTAGTTTCCGCGGTAAAGGTACAGATGCCCATATAAAGGCATGGGCGGGGCATCATTATGGCAAGCCGTGTCAGGTAACACGCCTTATAAGGCGCGTTATAAGGCACATTACAAGGCACCTTATTAGACACAGTACAAGGCATGTTATAAGGCACGTTCCAAGGCACTGTTATTAGGCACAGTACAAGGCACGTGTCTCAGTGAGGTGTTGGCAGACACAAAACAATGGAGAGGCATACGCACACTCCCACACCTATCTCAGCATTGTGCAGAGATGAAGGTGGTTGACAACCCTACCCGCTGTACTGGTCCTGATCACAGTGCCGACATTGCTAATCTATGCAGGGGGTAGTAGTAGTGCTCTGGTGATAACTGCAGCTCTGTGCTGGGCCCAACAGCCTGACACTCCATGAAGCTGTGGATAGTGGAGCCCTTGTGAGTAGGTGTCCATACCCCTATGCTTTGGGGTTTGCCTATGTTGTTATTGTGGCGGCATTGTGGGCTAAAACTATGGGGAGATACTCTGCAGGATCCACAGATGGGACCTGAACCTCTGACCCTCTGCTCTTGGACATGCTGGCTGAGTGTACTGCACCACACTGTTGCCACAGCAACATAGTGGTCCCTGGGACTATCTTTACATTCCTCAGCCAGACCTCTTCTGTTGCACTGCACACCACATTCTGGTACAGGGCATTGCCTAGGTCCACTGCAGGCGGGTGCCACTGCTCCCTCCAGCACAATCACCCACCTCCTCTGCCATGCCGTCATGACCATATGCTGTCGGTGCCAGTGGTGCGCCATCCCAGGCCATCCAGGGATCAGGTAGGCGGCTGCCTAAGGTGTGGGTTCTGGGGTAGGGGTGCCTACATAGATGTCCACACTTCCCCAGGCACCGCCTGTCAATGTTATGCGCCCCTTGGGGTGCCTGCTGGGTAATGTCTCCTGGATGCGACACTGTGGGCCACAGACTCATGGGCATGTCTGACCCTGGTCAGTAGCTGTCTTGCTGGTTTCCATTTTCTGCATTCCTATGTGCCACCTCGGCAACCGCCTAGTCTACCCTGTGCCCCAGTAGCCCCCACTGCATGTTCCGCCTGCAGCCCCCATGCCCCATTTGTGCCATCACCATAGTGGCCTTTCATACCAGGGCACTATGCTGTTGGTGCAAATGTATCACTACTATCACTTTTCTGGGGCTCCCTGGCTATGCTGTACATTGCTGACACAGAACTGGTTTCTCTCTCTTGCAAATGTGTGCTAACGCCAGGTTTTCAGTTGCGTTAGGATTCAGCTTAATTTCTCCGTGTTAGTGTGAAAGGGGCCTCTCCCCGCCCACTCCCTGCCCATTGACCCCCCCTTCTCTCCGACCTCTCTGCACCCTTTTCTGGACTTACCGCGGCCGGGAATGTTAAGGCGTGTTAAGTAACGTTAAGGCGCCTTAACGTTACATGACGTGCCTTAACGTAGCCGCTGCTACGTTACTGCAGTTTAGTAAACATACCCCTTAGTCTAAGATGGCACAATGTGCAGAAGGACCTTTTCACTACTCCTGCAATCTGGTCCAGCCCTAACAGATCATCTAATTGGGCACCTAATGTCAGTAGGATGCACGGTATGGCTGCACATTTTAAACAAAGACAAAATGGATTCTCTACACTCTGTCCTAACATGAGGCTGAACAAAGGTCTACATATACACATGCAGCAGTTAGAATCACAAGACCCAGTACTGTGTTTCTTAGCATAAGATGCTCTAGACCTGACTGACAAGGAACTGTACCAGCCTCCGAAGGAGCCTAGCTGTCGTAAATTAAGGAACCAAGACGGCTCTGGCCTATTTGGAGTCTCTCAGCCTCAGTCAGAGAACTGAAAGCAATTTTGGATTGTAGAATCAGCACTTGGATGACACCCTCAGGCAATCTGAGGCCTCAGGTGAGGTGTTACGATCTCCTGAGGGGGTATAAATGGACCTGGAGAAAAAAGAGCGGGGCTCTTCACCTACCGACTGCCTGACCAAGAAGATCTTTGTGAGAGAGACCTATTACACTGCACATGGCGAAGGACTACGAATCCAGTGGGCCTGGGTGCGGGAGTCCCTTGAACCTGTGCCAAGCAATATACCTCTCCCTCTGCTTTCTTTTTCTGAACTCTCAAGTCTTCTGCCGAGAGGCTCATCTGTAGACTAGTAGCCTGAGTCACTGTGTGTGTGTGTCCCCTATCTCTGCTGCTACCCAAAAGAGCCATCTTTAGCATCTTGCTAGTGAGGTGAGACCTGCCTACCTTTCCATGGGGCTAGTTAGACAGATGTGTTTGTATTTTACTTGCAGATGGGAAAGTCAGGATAAATGATTAAAATAATTATCCTATACTTGAATGTTCCTATTATGCTTCTGTTGTATGTAAATGCACTGTATAACTAGTTTTGTATCCCTGTTAAGCCCTGAAGTTAGCTAACTCAATAAAGAAATTATAAAATCCATTGTTGTTGTTGTTAAGTGCCATCGAGTCGGAGTCGACTCATGGCGACCCTCTGGATAGCTATCCTGAATTGTGTTCGGTCTTCAGTCAGGCGGCTCATTGTTGACAGACTGGTACCCGTAGCTGCTGTTATTGTTACTTACTAAATATTTGCCATCCGACCTAAGCTGAACTCATGACCAAAATGATAGAACCAATTCCAGAGGGCTACCTAAATTCCATTGCCAATCCCAGTTGGCTTACAGATCCTAATTTCTTCCTTAGGATCCAATAGCACCCCTTCCACTTCAGGCCTAACACTCAAACTGTTCCCCTCTCTACACACCATCATCATTTTTCAAATGCAGTTTTCAACAATGGCCTCAGACATCTAGATACCTCACTTAACCAATTATTTAGCGTCAAAACCTGCTCTGCCTGATCTTTGTCAGACGTGACCAGTACCATTAAAGTCACATCATCTGCATACAGATGGCCCAGAATCTCATCCTGATCTACCATCTTACCGAATGGAGTCATATAAATGTTAAACAAAAGTGGTTATAGCACCAAACCTTGCAGAATCCCATGGGTTAAAGTTTGCAAGGTAGCGTAATAGCCCTTCCAAAAAAACCTCTGTGTCCAATCTGTCAAAAAGGACTTAGGGGTATGTTTACTAAACCGTCTTAATGTTACCGGTGCTAGTTGCAGCATTAATGTGAAGAATGCCATATAAGGTAGTGAAGGTTACAAGGAATCGGTATCGTGCTTTAGTGGGTGCCATGGCACGTTAATGCACGTTAACCCTAAGTTCATGGCACATATGCTCCCTTACTGCCGTTTAGTAAATATACCCCTTAGGGGCATGTCTACTAAAGTACGCTAACCAGTAGCACGGGGTTTAGCGTGGGTTTCATGTGCAGTTGGGGTGTGCAGTAGCATGGAATGTGTGACTCAAAGGCAACCATGCTAAAAGTCTTGCGCTTATAGTGCAGCACAGCACGCTTATAAGCAGGGTTAAGAAAGAGATAGGGTGGAGAGAGGGAAGAGTCAGGGTGCACAACTGTAGCAGACATGGTAATCATGCGTTAGCTACAGAACCATCCCACTGGCACGGCTGCAGCTAATGCCAGCCTCTGGCCAGGTGATAGCTGCACTTGCCATGCTCCTGTGCACCAACTGTGCGGTTCGGATGCGCTGTTCATACGTGAGTGTTACAAAAAATAAAGGGCAGGAGCAGGGCAATCACATTGGCACAATAGGCGTCCAGACTTTGGAACTCTCTCCCAATGGACCTAAGGACTATGAATGATATTACAGATTTTCGTAAAGCTAAAAACCCTGCTTTTCGCAGAAACTTATGAGTTAGTAAACAATCAATAGTTTCTACCATTTGGTCTACTATTACTTACATCAACTTGTCTTAGTTTTGTTTAGTGTTATGTATAATGTTTTATGTACCTCATGTTATTTGTAACCTCCGTTTGTAATGTGACCACTTTGATTGTAGGATAAGGTGGGATACAAATCTGTCTAAATAAATAAATAAACAGGGGACCAATAGGAGATGGGAGCTGAATACCAAGCTGCATGCCTAGGGCATCATTTTTGAGATGCTGCATGGTATAGCTGACATAGAAATGGAACACACCAGCCTGATAACTTCAACAGCAGTGCCTAAAGGTCTGAAGTCACCCTGCTGGGACAGTGGGCAAGCATCCATGGACACAGCAAAGGCAGTCCTGAGTGACTACTGTTTACATCTGCATATGAATTGGATAAGTTTCAGACGGCTGCTGATGTGTTCTGTAGAGGTGTTGGGAGATAGGGCCTGTGCTCTGTGCTGCAGTCAGTACTTGCTGATGGCTCTCACACTGACTGTGGAAATATGTGACTGAAGCCTACCTGCTCTGATTTGCAATGGCAGCATAATGCTTTTATCATTGAATGTGGGTCTTGGGTGTTGGAACTTGCTGATTTTTGTTCTTTGCCGCCTAGTTCCTTTGCTCTGGGATTGTAGCTATCCTTGAACCTAGGGTGCTCTTTTGATATTCTGGATTCTGGTGGGCCATGACTACTGAGGTGCTCATCCTGGAGGTTCTGTGGTATCCACTATCAACATATTATGTACTCCTAGAAAGGGCATAGGGGGATCCTTCTGTGGGTGAATGGCTGTGATGCCTCCCCCCTTTAGTTGCTGTTAGACCACAGAAGTGGGTGTTCTATATGAGCATGTTGCTTCACCTTATGTCCCCCATGTGCACCTGTTCTGAACAAGTATGCTGCTTGTGTTTGGCTTTCAGACCCTCCTGGCCCTTGCCCCCCACCTTTCCCTCAAAACAGAGAACTCACTAACTCACTTCACAATGGTAAAGGTGTTGCCTAAGCCATGATGAGGAGGGAAAGAATGAGATGAAGTGAGGCATGGCATGGTGGTCCCCCCACTCCCCAGGCCTTGTAGTGTATTCCCTGTAATCTAGATGAACAGCCACCCTTGGTGCCTCAAAGTGAGGAGGTCTATATTCCTGTCCAGCTAAAAATACATGCAGACCTCAGTGCAACTCTTTCAAACCCAGCTAAAAGTATGAGTTGCACTGAGGTCTGCATGTAGATGGTGTAGATGACATGAGGAGGGATCTAGCTAAGCTTGAAGAATGGTCTAGAATTTGGCAGCTGAGATTTAATGTTAAAAAATGCAAGGTCATGCATTTGGGCTGCAGCAATCCAAGGGAGCAATATCGTATAGGGGGGTGAGTACTTTTTTCCACTAAAGAAGAGCGGGACCTAGGCGTGATTGTGTCTGATGATCTTAAAGTAGCTAAACAGGTAGAAAAGGTGACAGCAAAAGCTAGAAGGATACTTGGGTGCATAGGGAGAGGAATGGCCAGCAGAAGAAAGAAGGTGATAGTGCCTCTGTGTAAGTCATTGGTGCAACCTCATTTGGAGTATTGTGTACAATTCTGGAGACCATACCTTCAAAAGGATATAAACAGGCTGGAGTCAGTACGGAGGGTGGCTACTAAAATGGTTATTGGTCTTCATTATAAAGCATATGAGGACAGACTTAAGGATCTTAATATGTACACCTTAGAGGAAAGGTGGGATAGGGGTGATATGATTGAGACGTTTAAATACCTCCGTGGCATAAATACACAGGAAGAGATCATCTTTTGATTGAAAGCAAGCTGTGCTATGAGGGGACATAGGATGAGGGTGAAAGGGGATAGATTCAGGAGTGATATGCGGAAATATTTCTTTACGGAAAGAGTGGCGGATCCGTGGAATAGTCTACCAGTGGTGGTGGTAGAGATGAGGACAGTATCTGAATTCAAAGAAGCATGGGACAAACAGAGGATATCTAAAGGAAAAAAGGGGACTGCTGTAGTGGTTGATATGGGAGGGCAGACTAGATAGGCCATGTGGTCTTTTTCTGTCGTCATGTTTCTATGTTTCTATGTACTTTTAGCTGGACATGGGAGGGAAGCTTTCAGTCAAATCAATCTATCCACGTACATGGCAGCACCCTTTACATTTAAGTAGTGATTGTTGAGGCATTTGACGTGTATTTTAATTAGTGCTGCCAACAAACACACCCTCACGGTGGCATAACCTAAGGTGCCGCATAAGGCACCCCATAACGCACTCCATAGGGCACATTATAAAGTGTACTGTCCGCCAAGGCACCCTATAATGTCCCCTATAGGACACCTTATAAGGCTGTGAATAAAGCCCTGGCTGGCTGCAGAAGGACTGCACGTCACCACACAAACTGTCTGCTGTGGTTACCAGGATAGAGTTAACCCACCCGTAACCATGATGCACTGCACATGCAAATCAGCAGTCGAGAGATGATTGGGTATGCACCCCCACAGCACCTCGGTCTGGTAGGGGCAACAGACCGTGTGTGGCACTGCCACAGAGTAGCCACAGACAGTCACATTGTGCGGGTACAGTGCCCACCCTGAGGTTGAGGTGGGGCGCCCAGCACCAGGTCCACAGCACCTTTCATGGCTGAAAAACGCCATGCTGCAGGTCCCAATCAGTGTGTGATAGGTAGTTCCGTTAGACACACCTAGGATACATCTGTGTCCTGCTGTATGTCTCGGTCATGTCTAGTCCTTACGGGCGATGATGCACCCAGAATAGTGCATATCCTGTGTTGGTGCCATGGTTACCTGCTGTAGGTGAAAGGGGGGGTGTATGGACCCATAGGCAGATTATGTACCACCACACAACCCACCCTCTGGGGCTCAGGGTGGGAAACAGGATCACCCACCAATAGATCCACAGTCTACCTCCCCGCAATGGCAGCAGTAGAGGAGTCCTGCTGGGGAACAGACAGAGTGGTACACATCCATAACGCAATAGCAGACAGACAGAAGGCCTGGAAATGCTCAGCTGCCCCCCACCATTATCTGACATTCTCCAGCAGCAAGCCTCCAGCCGCTGCACCCTGCAAGGTGTTCCAGCAAGACACATACTAGCTGCAGACAGTCCGCCAGCTAGTCCATAGTGCATGGTCCTGGAGGAGCTGCATGTACCCAGAACGGGGATGTCAGCATACACACCAAGCAGATAAAGCAGTGATTGGGGCCCCAAAAGAAAACCCATAAATATCACATGAGAAAAATGCTATATAGCACTATGGGGGAACCTAGCCATGCCATGGTCACTGCTCAGTCAGGGTGAGAGTGACCTCCCAGCAGGACATGCTATGGCCACCCTGTCCGTGCAGGTGGTACCGGGCACTACAATGCCCGAGCCATTGCCCTATGCCCTGTGCAGATGCGGCCAGGCCAGGCCACCCTATCCAGGCTATTCCCACGGTACCTTGCTCCTCATTATGCACATTGGCAGGCCAATACTGGCAACAGTGCTAGCAGTGTGGGCTGTGGAGGGTGTTGGCAGCCACCACACACTGGATAGACAGACACACACTCCCCACACCTATGCCAGCATTGTGCAACTATAGAGGTGTTGGGCAGCCCAGGCCACCACACCAGTCCTGGGCACAGTGCAGGCATGGCTATGGTACGCAATACTGTAGGAGTCACTCCCCAGGTTAGTAAACACTGTCAGACACAAGACCTGTAGCACACTCCACAGACATCAGAAAGGTTGCTATGATGCAGCTCACTCAGAAAATTGTACTTAACCTAGGAATTGCTATCTGCCAGTAATCATAGCAACCTTTTGATAGATGTGTACCATATTCCCAGGTTTAGGGTGGCATTACTAAGGTATGCAAGTGCTAGTATTGGGAGATGCACGCAGAGCCCAAAGTCCTGCCTCTCCAGGAGGCTTTGGATAATGGGGCCTGTGGGTGCGGGTGTGTCTGCCCCTGTTGGCTGCTGCTTTTCGGCAGAGGTTCCCAACTCCAGTCCTGCGGTGCCAAACACTGTTCGGGTTTTCATGCTGTCCCTCATGAATATGCATGAGATACATCTGCATACCATGGGGGTGGCGCATAGAAATGCAGCACAGGCATCTTTATCAGAGGCAGCATGGAACCGGAATGGTGTTTGGCCCTCCAAGACTGCATTTGGGAGACTCTGCTTTAGGTAATATGCATGTTTATGGGGTCCGTGCTCTGTAGGGTAAAATGTAGGTGTCTTGGGCATGTTTACGTCATCTGCAATAAAGGTGCTGTCTGTATTAGCACATTGTAGTAGTGGGTAAAATATGGGGACTGGGTTGGCAGGAACCACAGCTGGAACTTGAACCTGTGACCCTCTGTTTCTGAATACACTGGCTTTGTGCACTGCACCACCTTGTTGTCACAGAGTCAGTACATTCCTTGGTGATACCATGACTGTTCGTCAGACAGGGCCCGTCTGTTGCAGTACACGGCACCCACCTACACAGGGCTAGGCCACGGTCTGCTCTGGGCAGCTGCCACTGCCCCCTCCACCACCAGTATCCCTCAGCCACCATGCTTACATGCCCTTCTGCTGGTGGTGCTGGTGGTGCGCAGTCTCAGGCCATCCAGTGTGCAGGTAGGCGGCTGCTTATGGTGCGGGTTCTGGGGTAGGGGTGCCTGCATAGACATCCATGCTCCCCCAGCCCCGCCTGCCAATGTTCCGTGCCCTTGGGGGTAGCTGTTGGGTACTATCCCCTGTGACACTGTGGGAAACACACTTGTGCCCATGTTGGGCCTTCAGCAGTTGCTGTCTGGCTGCTCTGCTGCTTCAGCATTCGTATGGGCCACCTAGGCATCACCCTAGTCCGCACTGTGGCCCAGCTCCACCACAGCATGTGCCGCCTGCAGCCCTCTGTATCCCCTTCTCCGGCATCTGTCCAGTTGCCATTCCGACATGCCCGCCCTGATTTTGTGGGACATTTGCACGCCATAGGAACCCTGTCCGATGGTGGGGAAAACCCTGAGCAGTGCTATTTCATTGTGGGCTCATTCACCTTGTGTGGGGACGGAGTATAGACCCTTCCACGATTTATATCTGTTCTATGGAGCTTACGTGGGGGGGAGGGGTTGATGTTTCTCATTGATTCCACTATTGGCCAGCTTGGTTATGGATTTTTTCCAGTTTGTTGTGGTCATTTTCAGTGTTTATGTGTCCTTTTGTTCTGTGCACATGTATCACACGTATCACTTTTTTTGGTTTCCCTGCCTGGGCTGTACATTGCTGACACTGAAATGGTTTCTCTCTCCTGTAATGTGCATTTAACGGCAGGTTTTCAATCGCGTTTGGATTCAGCTCTTCAGATCAGTGCGTTAGTGTGCAGGGAGCCTCTCCCCACCCACTCTCCGCCCACTGACCCCTTCTCTCCGCCCTCTCTCCACCTTCTGCGGTGTTTTACCGCGCCGCGGAGCTTTACAATCGTTAATGTTGGTTAACGCGCGTTATGTAACGTTAACGATCATTAGCGCATCATAACGCGGGTTATGATGCGCTAACGATCGTTAACGTTACATAACATTTGTTATGTAACGTTACCGCAGTTTAGTAAACATACCCCTAAGTAAACTACATTCATGCGAACATGCATTCATTCATTAAAACCTGCCCTTATAATTGGGAGTACGATCAACTCCAGTTCTTCCACAAAATGACATTAATATTTAATTTCTCTCTTTTCAAGAAAGTTTGAGGACACCAAAATGAAAGGAGTAAACAAATACATTTGGGAACCTATTTACTAAGGTGTGTTAGCTGTTGCGTCATGTAACACATACTAACAATTAATGTGGCGACCATGTCAACAGTTAATGCAGCTTCTTAGGAGTTAACTAATAGTAATTTCCATACAGCAGCAAATGCAGAAAGGAGCTGAGACTGGGTGGGGAGTGTACATTACAACGAATGCATGGTAAATTAATGCGGCAGATAACGCAGCGCAGTTAACATCACTTGAATAGGTGTTGCTAACGGTATCATGTTATCTGTCATGTAGTTAATACCTGCTAGAACATCTTTCACTGTGTTAATGGAATAGAATACTTCTGGGGAACACCCCAAAGGTTATCGCTGAGGTCTTTGCATAAATTTTGACAATTAACATGTGTTAACTGCAAAACACTAATGTGCTGCAATAAACAGAGTCCTAAATTACGTACAAGTAATCAAGTATCATAATTGCAGCAGTAAGAAATGGAGCATGGATTATTGCAGTCCAAGTGGCTTGGAAGCACAAAAGACTGATTGGCCAGCCTGAAGGATTAGGTTCTATTTTTATTGTAAGAAAGGGATAAGTGTTGACACTTGTTTTATTATTTCCTTGTGAAAGAACAATTCTTTCATTCCTAGGTCACATTTTACTTTTCCTGTGCTGAGAACCACTGTTTCTTGAGGTGTCAGTCCTGCGGTAGCAATATTCCACTTGTAGTCAACCAAATACATTTTCAGTCCTGTCTCTGTAAAGGGAGCCATATCATGTTTGATCACTAGACAAGTAAGACATCACATTCTGAAATGTTATACTTTCTTTAAGGTCTGAATAAGGGTTTAGTCATTGACAGAGAAATAATGACATTAAATCAGCAGCTGCATCCTTTGCATCAGGAATCGTTAGCATCAAAGTGTTATTCCTGAAAAACCTTTACTACCCATATGTAAACACACCTTGTCATTTAATGGAGATTAGTCCACTCACCTATCTGTCAGAAACAGAGATTTAGAAATGTCTGTCTCACTTGAATACGCAGCTCTGTCTACTGCAAAATGCCTTGCCTCGCAAAACTATCTTGTAGCTTATTAAATAACCCACCTAAGAAAGCCTCCAGCAAAACCTTGAACATTTAAATCCAAGTGAAAAATAGGCACATCTTTTTAGCTCTGAGGTATATTAGCATTCTTAAAGGCCTACTAATGCAAACTTTGAACTTTTTTTTTGCATGATTATAAAAAAGCAGGAATGTAGTCTCTTAGGCCCGAAGGCTGCACTTTGTGTATTCATTCAAAGCCTTCATTCACATAGAAATGCCACCACTGGTTTCGGAGAGATTCAAAGGTAAGAAACCAGGGATAAGTTATGCATTCAATTGATATTAGAAGACACAGCATACTTTTCTAGCACAAATTCAGACAGCTGTGGTTTTCACAACAATTAGACACACCTATGAGATAGAAGCTAGGTGCCAAGAAAATGTTCTCAGGACAGCAACATAAACATTCTGACATCATCGCTGTACAGGTTGGTGTTAACACTTTCTTTGCAAAAGTTCTTGCAACCACCATGACCTTAGGAACTTTAGAGCTGATTTACCCAATTTGAGATTGAAAAGCTGTCCACAGCGAGTAAATATTCAGTTAAATCAGCAGAAGGAACAACTGGGATTCGCCATCTATGGTGAGACTGAATAGTGATGATTTGGCTGCTAGTGCGTATGCAATAAGCCATTTAGGACTGGTCCAGATAATGCACTGTTTGATTTTTTTGTGCCATCAAGTCAGTGCTGATTCCTAGCAAACCCAGATGACACTGGGTTTTCTTGGCAATGTATCACTGGAAGTAGACCTTTTCTTCAAAAACAATGGAGGGTTAAAGTGACTTGCCCAAGGAATGCCAATAGGAACCAAACCTGTGATCCTCTGGGTACTAGGCAGCTACTCTAACCACTAGGCTACTCCTCTATTCTGTTAGCTGATATTCAAAGGGAATTATCCATATAATGGCAGCGGTTATCCAGATAGTTCCCTTAGGCAGCACTATCCATGGTTTTCAGCAGCACTATATATATGCTGCTCCTCAAAAACCTTCCAGACTGTCTCAGCACTATCTGTATAGCGCTGGAGTGATGCACAGACAGAGCACCGAATTATCTAGGCAGTGATGATATTCAGTCCGCTATCCGGGTAATTAGCTGGATATTGCTGACACTGACTGAACTATACGTATATTCAGAACCAGACAGCAGTACAGAATATACATACCAATGGGCATTTAAAAACAAATCCACTGTATCCTTGTTAGAGTGATGTGGAAAAGAGGTAAGAATTAGGGGACACATGCATGGACTTGGGGAGATGTTTCTGTAGCAGGCAGAGTTTAACAAAGCAAGTTTTAAATAGACAATTGCTGTTGTGAAATCTCTTTCCTGACAAGTATTTCCTATTTCATTGCTATGGAAATGGATAGAGTAAAAGGAAAGAGGGTGGCATGAGGGGGAAAAATAAGATTTTTCCATATAGGACAGAACAGAACAAAGGAGACTGTCTGGACTTAGTCCTGGTTTCCTACTACCACTACTACTACTGATCATTTCTATAGCGCTACGAGCAGCTTTTAAACTAGATATTAGGGGAAAGCCGACAGTCGCCCAAGAGCGGATGGTTCGGAAGAATGTATCTTTGAAGGATACTACCAAAAGCAGAGAGGTTCCACAAAAGAGTAAAGTAGCCCAAATGCCCTCAAGTACGGAGCAGACAGAGCTTAAAGATCCCAAATTACCCATGTCTAACAATAGCCAAATCAATATGAATAAAATACATTCTCTAAAATGCTTGTATGCAAATGCTAGAAGTCTAAAAAATAAGATGGGAGAGTTAGAATATATAGCACTAAATGAAAGGTTAGATATGATTGGAATATCAGAGACATGGTGGAAGGAGGACAACCAGTGGGACACTGTGATACCTGGGTACAAACTATATCGTAATGATAGAGCTGATCAAAATGGTGGAGGGGTTGCTCTCTATGTTAGAGAGGGCATTGAGTCAGAAAGGATTAAAGTTTTGCAGGAAACAAAATCTGCTGTAGAATCTATATGGATTGAAATTCCATGTAAAAGGGGGAAGGCAATGGCAGTGGGGGTGTACTATCGAGCGCCTGGCCAGAATGAACAAATGGATGATGAAATGCTCAAAGAAATCAAGGAAGCTAACAAAAGTTACAGCACAGTAATAATAATGGGTGATTTCAACTACCCCGGTATCGACTGGGTCAGTGTCACGTCAGGACATGCTAGGGAGATAAAGTTCCTAGATGAAATAAATGACTGCTTCTTGGAGCAGCTGGTTCATGAACCAACCAGAGGGGAAGCCATATTAGACCTAATCCTTAGTGGAACACCAAATATAGTGCAAGAGATAAGGTTGTTGGGGCCACTTGGCAATAGTGATCATAGCATGATCGCCTTTGATTTAATTAGTGGAGGAGGGATAGTAAGGAAATCCACAGTACTACCTTTTAACCTTCGAAAGGGAGACTATGATAAAATGAGGAACACAGTTAAGAAAAAACTAAAAGGAGCAGTTGCAAAGTTTAAAGACGTACATCAGGCTTGGCTGTTGTTGAAAAATACTATCTTGGAAGCCCAGACCAGCTGTATTCCAGGCTTTAAGAAAAGTGGAAGGAAGTCCAAAAAACTGCCAGCATGGTTTAAAGGTGAGGTCAGAGAGGCTGTTGTTGCCAAAAAAGCATCTTTCAGGAAATGGAAAAAAGAGCCAAACGATGAAACCTGGAAACAGCACAAGCACTGGCAAGTCAAATGCAAGGCATTGATAAGGCAGGCAAAGGGAGAATTTGAGAAGAAGCTTGCTGCGGAAGCAAAAACGCGAAGTAAAGACCTTTTCAAGGGGTTAAAGGAGCACTAAGAGGCGACAAGGCGATAGCGGAGAGACTGAATGAATTCTTTGCTTCAGTCTTTACTGAGGAAGATGTAGGGATGTTACCCATGACTGAAGTGGTATTTAAAGGTGCGGAAGAATTGAACGAAATATAGATACATCAGGAAGATGTATTACAACTATTAGATAAGCTGAAGAGTAGCAAATCACCTGGGCCAGATGGTATACATCCAAGGATGTTGAAAGAACTGAAATACGAGATTGCAGACCTGCTATTAGTAATCTGTCAACTATCATTAAAATCATCTCTAATACCTGAAAATTGGAGGATCGCCAATGTAACACCAATTTTTAAAAAGGGTTCCAGGGTGATCCGGGAAACTACAGACCGGTGAGCCTGACATCAGTACCGGGAAAAAATGGTAGAAACCATCATAAAGAATAAAATTACTCAGCATGTAGATAGTCATGACCTAATGGGAGACAGCCAACATGGCTTTAGATAAGGATCTTGTCTTACTAATCTGTTATGTTTTTTTGAAGGAGTGAATAATCAGGTGGACAATGGTGAGTCGGTTGATATTGTGTATCTGGACTTTCAGAAAGCCTTTGACAAGGTCCCTCATGAGAGACTTTTGGCAAAACTAAAGAGTCATGGGATAGGAGGCAGTGTACTATTGTGGATCAGGAACTGGTTAAAAGATAGAAAGCAGAGGGTAGGGCTAAACGGCCAATTTTCCCAATGGAGAAAGGTGAATAGTGGTGTACCCCAGGGATCTGTGCTGGGTCCGCTGCTTTTTGACATATTCATAAATGACCTGGAAAGTGGAATAACGAGTGAGGTTATCAAATTTGCAGATGACACAAAACTATTTAAAGTTGTTAAAACCCAAGAGGATTGTGGAAAATTGCAAGAGGATCTTGATAAATTGGAAGACTGGGCATCAAAATGGCAGATGAAATTTAATGTGGACAAGTGCAAGATTATGCACCTAGGAAAGAACAACCCAAATTATGGTTACACAATGCAAGGTTCCACATTAGGAACCACCACCCAGGAAAAAGATTTAGGCGTCATTGTGGATACCATGTTAAAACCCTCGGCCCAGTGTGCAGCAGCGGTCAAGAGAGCAAATAGAATGCTAGGTATGATAAGGAAAGGAATGGAAAATAAAACAAAAGATATTATAATGCCTCTATATCGTTCCATGGTGAGACCGCACCTTGAAGATTGTGTGCAATTCTGGTCGCCGTATCTTAAAAAGGATATTGCGATTTTAGAAAAGGTTCAGAGAACAGCTACCAAAATGGTAAAGGGGATGGAAGGATACTCTTATGAAGAAAGGCTAAAAAGGTTAGGGCTCTTTAACCTGGAAAAGAGACGGCTGAGGGGAGATATGATAGAAGTCTATAAATTAATGAACGGAGTGGAACGGGTAAACGTAGATCGATTGTTTACCTTATCAGAATATAGAAAGACTAGGGGGTATGTTTACTAAACTGTGCTCAAGTGCGCGGTGCACAATAGCGTGCACTAAGGTACCTTAGCGCATGCTAATGATGCGTTTTTGTGCCCCGCACACGTGCGCGCCGCAATAAAGTGCCCGCTCATGTGCGCGGTGTGCTGATGCGCGATAGAGGCGTGGAAAGGCTCTCGGAGGGCGGAGGAAGGCTCCCCAGGGGCGGAGAGACAGGGTCAATGGGTGGAGAGTGGGAAGGGAGAGGCTCCCCGCACACGAGCGGGGCTGAAATTCAAGCAATAAAATACAGATTTAAAGGGAAGAGAAACCATTTCTGTCAGCAATGTACAGCCAAACCAGGGAAACCTACAAAAAGTGAGCAGTGTGATACATGTGCATGG
The DNA here is from genome assembly GCA_033557465.1 of Ichthyophis bannanicus. NCBI lineage: Eukaryota > Metazoa > Chordata > Amphibia > Gymnophiona > Ichthyophiidae > Ichthyophis > Ichthyophis bannanicus. The sequence continues at coordinate 350,482,366 of CM066032.1, forward strand.
AACAAAAGGGCAAATAAACATTAAAAATGACCCCAACAAAATATAAAAAAATCATAAGCAAGCTGGGCAATAGTGATAGTAATGGGAAACATCATAAAACACTCCCAAGAAGGCCCCAAAAAATAAATATGAATTTTAGAAGGGTCTACACTCCGTCCCCATACAAGTTGAATGATCCCACAGTGAAATAGCACTGATCAGTGTTACGTCCTCCATTGGACAGGTTTCCTATGGCATGCCCATGTTCCACAGCAGCAGGACGGGCATGTCGTAATGGGCAACTGGACAGATGCTGGGAAAGGGAATACAGAGGGCTGTAGGCGGCACATGCTGTGGTGCAGCTGGGGCACAGTGCGGACTAGGCAGATGCCTAGGTGGTACCTAGGAATGCTGAAACTGTACAGCAGCAATTAATAAAATACAAATAAAGTGCTGCAGGAAACAATACGTACATTGCAAAGCTGATGCCTCAGCCAGCCTTACATATTAGGCACACTGGGGAGCAAACTCATGACCCTTGTATCAGCAGTCAGTGCCTTAACCATTGTGCTACACTGTTATTCCTCCTTGCATGTCAGCGCACCTATTTCAGATTTCCATGCGTTTAAATGCACAGTGCTGCCATCAAACACAGTGCTATGACCTTGCTGTGCCTCATAGGGCACCCTATATGGCGCCCTATAGGCCACCCTTTCAGCAACATTGTAGGGTGCCGTAGCGGACAGTGCACTTTAAAATGTGCCCTCTGGGGTACCCTATGAGGCGCCTTATGCAGCACCTTATGTTACAATACTTTGAGGGTGCGTTTGCTGGCAGCACTATTTAAAATAAAAATAAAATGCCCCCTACAGCACTATTACCTATAACAGGTAATGCCTCAGCCAGCCTTCTTCATTAGGCACAGTGGGGGATTGAACCCATGACTCCTGCATCATTGGTCAGTGTCTTAACCATTGTGCTACACTGCTGCTCCTCTTTGCATGTCAGCGCAACTACTTATGATTTTCATTCCTTAAACTGCACAGTGCTGCCATCAAAAACAGTGCTGTGACCTTGCGGTACCTCATATGGCACCCTATAAAGCGCCCTATAAGCAACATTCTAGGTGCCTTGGCGGACAGTGCACTTTAAAATGTGCCTTATGGGGCGCCTTATGTTAACATGCTTTGAGAGTGTGTTTGCTAGTAGAGATAATTAAAATAAAAATAAAATGCCTCCTAAAGCAATCTTCCCCATAATAGGTAATACCTCAGCCAACCTTCTTCATTGGGCACAGTGGGGGATTGAACCCATGATCCCTGCATCATTGGTCAGTGTCTTAACCATTGTACTGTGGCTCTGTTCCTGTGCTTGTACATCAGCGCGCCACTTATGCTTCCCGCGCAACTTTCTCTTGCGCTAATGTGCGGGGTGCACATGAGCGCATGATTAATCCCAGTTTTGCTTTTTTCTGAATGAAATGCCCACTCCTTATATGGCATCCGCACACTAGCGCGGCGCGCACCCTAACGGGGTTTTAGTAAACATACCCCTAGGGGACATGCAATGAAGTTACAGGGTAAACTATTTAAGACTAATAAAAGAAAATATTTTTTCACTCAACGTGTAATCAAACTCTGGAATTTGCTACCAGAGGATGTAGTAAAGGCTGTTAGTGTAGCTGGGTTTAAAAAAGGTTTGGACAAGTTCCTGGAGGAAAGGTCCATAAACCATTATTAAGAAGGGACCCAGGATATCAATACTTGAACCAATACAAGCATTGTGGAACCTGTGTCCCTTGGGGAAACTGCTAGGTACATATGACCTAGATTGGCCACTGTTGGAAACAGAATACTGGGCTTGATGGACCTTGGTCTGACCCAGTATGGCATATCTTATGTTCTTATGAGGCGTACGCAGCACTACACAAGCACATGTAAAAGATAGTCCCTGCTCAACAGAGCTTACGATCTAGTTAAAACAGACAACACAACAGCTGAAGACAAGAATACATCTAGGGAAATGGTAAGGAAACGTAGGAGAAAAACCGCCTTGAAGAGGTGAAATTTCAACCTAGCCTTAAAAAGGACCACAGATGATGCCTGCTGTGCAGACCCAGGTAATTTGTTCCAGGCATAAGGAGCAGCAAGGTGAAAGGAACAAAGCCTGAAGTTGGCAGTGGAAGAGAAGGGCACAGATAGAAGCGTTTTGTCAGAAGAGCGGAGCTCCCGAGGAGGGGTGTAGGGAGAGATAAGTGACGAAAGGTAGTGAGGAGCAGCAGAATGAGTGCACCTATAGGTCAGTAGGAGAAGTTTGAGCTGGATATGGAAACGGATAGGGAGCCAATGAAGAGACTTGAGAAGAGGGGTTTATGAGCATATCGAGGTTGATGGACGATTAGCCACGCAGCTGAGTTTTTAACAGATTGAAGAGGAGAGAGATGACTCAGAGGGAGACCAGCAAGGGGGAGATTGCAATAGTCTAGGCTGGAGATTTAATGCGAAGAGGGCACTGGAAGAGAATAGAATTAGCGGGCCCTTTTACTGAAGTTCACTAAGCAGTCAGTATATGATTTCATGTGCAGTAACTGCCTGTTCAGGCCCACAGTAACTGCTCCAGTGGAAGCATGACAGTTGCCTCATGCTGATTTGCACACTGCCACTCCCATGTTAGGGTACAGAATGGGTCGAATGGGTCAGAGAGTGATTGTGACATGCGCCTTGCAGTTAGTACAAGCAGGGGAGGCCTATCACGCGCTGTCAATGTTGCCATAAGCATGGGTGCACTTAATGCTACCTCATTAGGTGGAGGTAATTGCACCAGCGTTAATAGCACCGTACATTAGGGTATTCATTTGTTCATTAACTATCAGGAACATGCTGGTCATGCCCCAGATAGTTACCACAGAGGTTTTGCACTTAGTGCACATTAGATTTTGCTCTAAAAATGTGTTAAGTGCAAAAACCTAATGCACTTTATAAAAGGACTCTTGAAAGCATGTGCTGTCACCACAGTTCTGACTCCTAGCAATCCAGCCCCTAGTTTCTTTCAGCAAAGCAAACCGAAAGTAGATTACCAGGCCTTTCTTGCACAGAGCAAGTCTACAGCACCTGCTATTCCAAGGTGGTCTCCCATCCAAGTACTAGTCAGGGCTGACCCTTCTTGTTTTTTGAGGTTGGCTAAGATCAGGCTCATTCAGAGCAACAAAGCCATAGTAAAAAGCCTCCTACATAGGTGAATTACCATTTGGAACAGGGTTGAAGGCACAGAGAAACTTTGTAATGGAAAACACAAACCAGTTCTGCCTTCAGTGTGCTCCAAACAGCTTCTTCTTGAGTCCATCTGTTCCTAAACAGGGCCAGTGCTACCATTAGGCAAACTAGGTGATCGCTTAGATTGAGCAGCAATGGTTGGAGGGCGCTCATTGTCACCATTACCACCCTTCTCCATGACCTTCAGTAGCACCAATTACTTGCTTACTATAAATTTTGCCATTGCATTACTGTTTCTGCGTCCATCCCCTCCAATGCAAACTGGAGATGCAGTGAATGGGGAACAATTTTATCCAGGTAAACGGTTTATTTGCCTGTGTCAGTGGCTTTGAAAATTTCTCTCCCTATGCTTAAACTCAGCAATATATTCTTCCTTCATTTCTGTGTAACCTTTGGGTAAGATTAAACAAATCCTATTCCTCTTCTGACACGAGACCCCTGTTCCCAAAATGCTGTAGTAAGTTTTGTTTAGCGATGAGTGCATGGCTCTTGAGAAGGTTATGGGACACAGTCACTGGCGTAAATCCTGCCCATGCATTCTGCATTGTTGGGATGCTTACTTTATCATATTTTCTGCGCTGCTCCACTCTTGTAAGTTTGCCATGAGGAATTCTAGTTCGCACTTACAAGAACTTACAAAGAGCGGAGCAGCGCAGAAAGTATGATAAAGTAAGTTTGCCACACTGCTGCTGCTGCCACCGCAGGGGGGTTCACCATTGATGTGACAATAGAGAGCCCTCAGCAAAATTTTGCTTGGAGGCCCTTCATTGTAACTTACACCACTGGACAGGGATCTCCTGGAGTGGAGTAATAAGCAGCCTCGGAGGTGAAGGTACAGATTTCAGTAAAAGTAATGTAAGCATGAGGTAGTTTGACTGCTGCATTTGGGGGGGGGGGGGGGCAAAGGATGTGATGCCATATTTCATATCATGCACATATTTGCATATCATTTGTATATTTGTTATGGCTATCTTAAAAAAAAAACACTAGAAGGACAGGAAGCCAGTATGTCTAACAGATGAGGGATAAGCTGGCGCTCCCAAGATTCTCAAAGAGGGAGCAGACATTCTCATTTAGTGGCTTTGTCCAAAAAAAAGAAACCAAACCAAGAATATCCAAAAATCAGAATGAAGAAAGGAGACACCTCCATAGAAAAGACTTCATTCTACCTGATAACAATTTCAGGTGTTAGTTGCTTCACCACTTTCACTCGAGAGTACGTGGTTCTCTGAAGTTCCCGAGCTTTGCCTAAGGCCGAGATTGATACGCCTGGACTTATCTGTTCAATGGGTCTGAGATCCTTCTCTCCCAAGTGAATGTAGTGAAGCAACTAACACCTAAAATTGTTATCAGGTAGAATGAAGTCTTTTCTATGGGGAAAAAAAAGGAAAGCAACATATTTCCAGGTCAAATAATTAAAATGCAGCAAAAATTATAGTTGTTTATTTATTTAGCCTGGCACTCCAAGATCAAAAATATTGACACCTATAATATATATTCTGCAAAAAAGATGAAAGGTGCTCACTTGCCGGAAAAAAAAAAAAAAAGAAAGAAAACCATAGCGCATTTCTCTGAAAAAAAAAAAGAAGAAAGAAACTCGTAGCGCATTTCTAACACCAAAATAAAATGAGTTATAATTTCACTCATTTTATTTTGATGTTTGAAACTGTGCGATGGTTCTCTTTTTCTTTTTCTACATCTATTTTGCATCCAAATTTTGTATCCAACAAAAACCCTTCCTCCAACAGTAGGTGCAGAGTGGAACTAGGACATTTTACCATAGAGCCCAACATACAAGAAAACCAAAATCTGATTCCGATGTCATCACATTAATAACCTCTCTAGTACTAGGCAGACTGTGAGCTAACACAAAACCCTAGAAAAGTCACTGAAGACCTATAAAGCAAATCTACCATACCATTATGGCACCAACTTCTAAAATTAACACTATAAGGAGCCTAACCCTCATGTAACCTCTCTTCATTTCTGTATCCAGTTCAAACTTCTCATACTGACCTATAAATGCATCCATTCTGCTACTCCTCACTACCTTTCCTTCTTATCTCTCCCTAACCCCTTCCTCAGGAACCACACCTTGAATATTGTGTGCAATTCTGGTTGCCGTATCTTAAAAAGGATATAGCTGAAATAGAAAAGGTAAGAAGAGCAACAAAAATGGTAAAGGGAATGGACGGATACAACTATGAGGAGAGGCTTAAAAGATTGGGACTCCCACCTCACCTGCAGTTGATATGCAGGTCACCACTGCTGCCCTGGCATTCTTTCTATGTCTGCATTGTGGCCATGGTGGCTACTCCTATGGCACACTTCTACCCACTCCTATACCACCCACGGTCATCACCGCGTGTTACATGTACACCCCTTACTGCTACAGTCCACCTGCCTCCCACATTCTCCTACCACTCTCTGTCTCACACATACAGGACATATGGGTGTGACATGTTCATCGGCTATTATCTTTGCTCCCATCCAACAGCTCAAGTGTGACTTGCAGAAAGGCTCCCTTATCCCACCTTGAGACAACCAGCCTTAATGGGCAGTAATATGCACACTGGGCACTCTTAACGCCTGCTGTCCACTTAACACCTGATAACTAGCTGCTATCACCCTTAACTTCCCCCATCCTTTAACACACATTGGGACCCTTAATGCTGCCCTTTTCCACTCTCCAATGTTGCTCCCTTAGCACCTTTTAGTAATGGAGCCGCTCTGAAAGGGGAAGGAAGGGATAGGAGGTACAGTAGACCTTGGATAAGTCACTTAACTCTCCATTGCCTCAGGTACAAGTTTATATTATACACTCTCCAGAGACAGGAAAATACCTATGTACTGAATGTAACTGCCTTGAACCTCTGAGAGAGGTGTGGGCTAAATCCAGTTCCTTTTCACTTCAGCCAGTCATGTTAGAACTCTTTCACAAGCAGCCTAGCCAGCCTATCCTTACCTGACTTATTGAAACCATAATGCTTTGCATCCTTCTGGGTGCCTTTGTGGTTCCATTCTATCTCAATCATTCTCTTTCCTTGTCTTGGGGGTTTGCTGCTATTCTTCCTGCTGCATTACTCCCCTGGGAAGTTCTTACCAGCCTTTGTGCCACTTTGCCATTCTGATCTGCATTTGTTTGTCTTCCTGCAACTGTTTGTTCCATTTGATCCCTCTTCTGGTGCCATAAGGTGTTGTGACACTCTTGATGGCCTGTAGTGCTGTTGCCTCTATTATAGATGCCTTCCAGGAAGTTTCAAGCAGGAATGATTGAAAATGGATAGTAAGCATTATTGTTACTTTATGAAATAGCTTTACTCATAGGGGTATGTTTACTAAACCGTCTTAATGTGCGCTCTGCCACGTTATCGCATGATAAGGTACCTTATCGCACAATAATGGTGCTTTATCGGGCACAGAGATACCTTAGCGCGCGATAACGTGCGTAGCGGTGCAAATGAGCGCTGAGGGTGGAGAAAGGCTCCCGGAGGGCGGAGTAAGGCTCCCCAGGGGCGGAGAGAGAGGGTCAATGGACGGAGAGTGGGAGGGGAGAGGCTCCCTGCACACTAACGCTGTGAAATTTGAGGCTGAAAACTAACGCCAGTGAAACCCTGGCGTTAGAGCTGATTTAAAGGGAAAAGAAACCATTTCCATCAGCAATGTACAGCAAAACCAGGGAAACCTACAAAAAGTGATAAGTGTGATACATGTGCACGGAACAAAAGGGCAAATAAACAGTGAAAATGAACAGAAGAAAATGTAAAAAAAACCATAACCAAGCCGGGCAATAGTGATATCAATGGGAACCATCAAAAAACACTCTCAAGAAAGCTCCAAAAAAAAGATATGAATTTTGGAAGGGTCTATGCTCTGTCCCCATACAAGGTGAATGAGCCCACAGTGAAATTGCGCTGAGCAGGGTTTCTGACTCCATTGGCCAGGTGTCCTATGGCGTGCACATCTTCTGCAACAGCAGGGTGGGCATGCCGGAACGGGCAACTGGACAGATGCTGGAAAAGGGGAAACAGAGGGCTGCAGGCAGCACATGCTGTGGTGCAGCTGGGCCACAGTGTGGACTAGGGTGATGCCTAGCTGGCCCATTGGAATGCTGAAACAGTAGTGCAGCCAGACAGCAACTGATGTGGGCCCAACATGGGCATGAGTGTGCATCCCACAGTGTCACAGGGAATAGTACTCAGCAGGTACCCCCAAGGGCACAGAACATTGTCAGGCAGTGCTGGGGGGAAGCGTGGACATCTATGCAGGCACCCCCTTCCCCTGAACCCGCACCATAGGCAGCCGCCTACCCGCACACTGGAGGGCCTGAGACTGCACACCACCAGCACCACCAGCAGAAGGGTATGTCAGCATTGGGGCGGAGGGGTACTGGTGGTGGAGGGGGCAGTGGCTGCTGCCCACAGCAGACCATGGCCTAGCCCTGTTCAGGTGGGTATCTCCAGGGAATGCACTGTCTCTGTGGCCACAGTGTGGTGCAATATACACAGCCAGTGTGTTCAGGAGCAGAAGGTCACAGGTCCAGGTCCCAGCAGTAGCTCCTGCCAACCCAGTCCCCATGTTTTACCCACTACTAAACCCTGGTAGTAAAGACGAACCTTTATTGCAGAGAACATAAGCATGCGTCAAATGCCTATATTTTACCCTACAGAGCACAGACACCATAAACATACGCATTACCTAGAGCAGATTCCCCCAAATTCAGTCCTGGAGGGCCACAAATCATTCAGGTTTTAATGCTGTCTCTAATAAAGATGCCTGTGCTGCATGTCCATGCGCCGCCCCCATGGTATGCAGATGTATCTCATGCATATTCATTAGGGACAGCATGAAAACCTGAACAGTGTTTGGCCCACCAGGACTGGAGTTGGGTACCTCTGCCCTAGAACAGCGGACAACAGGAGCAGAAACACCTGCACCCACAGGCTCCCTTATCCAAAGCCTCATGGAGAGGCAGGATGTCGGGCCTTGCGTGCATCTCCCAATACTAGCACTTGCATACCTTAGCAATGCCACCCTAAACCCAGGGACACGGTACACGGTACACATCCACAAGCGTGGAGGAGGAGTCCTAATAATAGCAAAAACAGAACTCAAGTTCAAGACACTGAATCTCACAGATACAAAGCAGTGTAACACAATTAGCATCAAGAACAAGAATATTGCAATCTGCCTAACCTACAGAGCACCCGTGCTCCACCCGACGAACTAGCCTTCATACTCGAAGAAGCCTGTGCCATAACGTCAAACAACAAACCAGCACTACTAATCGGAGACTTCAACCTCAAGTCCGCCAATACAAAAGATGCAGAGGCCTTCCTTCAGGCAATGTCATCACTTCAATTCACACAGATAGTCAATGCACCAACACACAGACTAGGATCATCCCCAGACCTCATCTTCGCATCAAACTACCTAACTTCAAGAGACCTAATCTCTACACCCACCATCACCCCAGTACCATGGTCTGACCATTACTTAATCGAGACAAATCTGCAATCACAAGAAGACTGGACAAGCGAAAGAGCGAACTTCCCACACACACAAAGACGATTCAAGTCCTTTGACAAGGACGAATTCATCCAGGACACAATACAACACTTGAACATTGACTCAGAGGACCTGGAGGAACAAGTTTCCAACTGGAACAATGTCCTAGCTAACGCCGCCAAACCATCCGTTGACAGGACCAAGAAACAACACCACAACAAGAGACAAAACAAACCATGGTACTCAGCAAAAATACGACAGGAAAAGAGGGAGCTCAGGAAAATTGAACGGAGATGGAGAAAAAACAAAACTACTTCCGACCAACATCTTTACCTAACAAAGCAAAAACAATACAATGAACACATCAACCAATCAAAGAGAGAATTCCACACAAACCTGATAAATTCTTCCATCAACAAACCCAGAGAACTTTTCGAAATAGTAAAAACCCTGACAAAAGAGCAAGCAGCAGAAAGAGAAATACAAGTGGATCCACAGATATTCGCCGACCACATCAAAGACAAATTTCACTCCACAGAGCGCTCAACACCCAGTAGAACCAACAGAACGAACGTCCACCCCAAAACCTGGGGCACATTCCACTCACCCTCAAAAGAGCAGATATCAGACATCATCTCCACAATCAACACAAGCACTGCTCCTACAGACCCTTGCCCAGTGTCATGGGTCAAAGCCACCAAAGCAAGCCTCATACCAAACATTCATAAAATGGTACACAACTCACTCACTCAAGGACTCATGCCACAGCAATTAAAGCTTGCCTCAGTAAGACCAATCACAAAGAAAACTTCTCTCGACAAAAAGGACCCAGCAGCATACCGACCAATCTCCAGCATACCCTTCCTCGCAAAAATAATCAAAAAGACGGTTCAACTACAACTTCAGGAACACATTGACGAACACGGAACTCTCGACGACAACCAACACGGATTTCGTCCCAACCATGGAGTCGAAACTCTCCTGATCTACCTCTTCGACAGCATCATAAGAATAATTGACGACATCAGGAATGGAATTATAATGATCTTCATCGACATCTCCTCAGCGTTCGACACAGTTGATCACAATATACTCCTGGAGAGACTGAAGAACACTGGTATACACGGTACCACTCTAAAATGGTTCCACTCGTACCTAACAGAAAGACAGCTACAGGTCAAGGTGGGACAGGACACCTCCCGGCCCATAAACGTCCAACAAGGAGTACCACAAGGATCCGCACTCTCAGCACTCCTTTTTAACATCTACATCCAACCAATATGCAACATTATGAAAGAGAACAACATCCAATACACAATATACGCAGATGATATAATGGTATACTCCCCGATATCAATCGAAAACCCGGACTTCTCTAAGATAGCAGACTGCCTTACCCAAATGGCGAAGTGGTGCCAAAACAACAATCTAGCTATAAACTACAACAAGACTGAAGCTTTAATCATCACTCGAAACCAAAGCTTCACACACCCACCAAACATAAAGATACAAAGCACCACGATACCGATAAGATCGGAGGTGAGATACCTTGGGGTTACTCTGGACAGTAAACTCAACCTCAAACCACACATAGACAAAACAATCCAAAAAGCATATTACAGGATGCGAATCATCAGGAGACTGAAACCACTCCTCGCTCCAGAACACTTCCGTACAGTCTGTCAAGCACTGATAACCCCAATACTGGACTTCTGCAATCCGATATACCTCGGACTACCAAAACAAGCTCTCAAACCACTACAGCTGGCACAAAACACTGCAGCTCGAATCATATCCGGAGCCGCAAGGCAGGAGCACATCACACCTACACTAAAGGACTTACACTGGCTCCCAATCATTGCTCGCATCAGATACAAGACTATCATAAACCTATTTAAGATAAAAGAACACACATCAGCCAACAGCCTCCACCTGCTCATACAACCGGAAACCAGCGCACGTCCCAGAAGAAGTCAAACACGCAACCGAGTCAGCACCCCAAATGAGTACAAGCACACACGCAAGGACACAACAGACAGAGCTCTCTCCATGGCTGCTCCAACAATATGGAACAATCTACCGGACGATCTAAGGGCAACTCCAGACCTCAAAGACTTCAGAAAACAACTGAAAACCATGCTGTTCATAGAGCACTATGGTCACATCACATAACCTAAGAGAATGGATAACAGCACTCCAATCCTCCCAAACAACTGAATATATATAAAATATGATTCTAGCACCACTGTAAATAGCCCACCCTGTATATAGCTCAAACAAATCAAGCACCCAACACATCCCTCACACAACTAAGTTTTATCCTCACTGCATGTACAACACACACACTTTACCTGATTGCTTGCTGTGATACCACCTTGATTATTAAGATAAGGCGGTTTAGAAATACTGTTAAATAAATATATCAAAAGGTTGCTATGATTACTGGCAGATAGCAATTCCTAAGTTAAGCACAATCTGCTCATTGAGCTGTATCATACCAACCTCTCTGATGTCTGTGGAGTGTGTTTGAGGTCTGGTGTCTGACAGTGTTTACCACCCCGGGGAGTGACCCCAACAGTAATGCATACCATAGCCATGCCTGCGCTGTGCCCAGGACTGGTGAGGTGGCCAGGGCTGCCAAAGGCCTCTATATTTGCACAATGCTGGCATAGGTGTGGGAGTGTGTGTCTGTCCATCCAGTGTGTGGTGGTTGCCAACACCTTACTCAGCCCACACTGTTTGCACTGTGTCCAGTGTTAGCTTGCCTATGTGCATAATGAGGAACAAGGTACTGTGGGTATAGCCCGGACAGGGCAGCACAGGGCATAGGGCAATTGGTGGGACATTGTAGTGGCCAGCCAGCACTTGCACGGACAGGGTGGCCACAGCATGGCCTGCTGGGAGGTCACTCTCACCCTGACTGAGCAGTGACCACGGCATGGCTAGGTTCCCCCGTAGTGCTATATAGTATTTTTTTTCAAGTGATATATATATAGTTTCCCTTTTTTTGGGGCCCAATCACTGACCTATCTGCTTGGTGGGTGTGCTGACATCCCAGTTTTGGGTGCACACATTTTTTCCAGTAATATGCAATATGCACTATGGGCTAGCTAGCAGACTGTTTGCAGTTAGTATGTGTATGGCTGGAACGCCTTGCAGGGTGCAGCAGCTGGAGACTGTCAGATAGAGGTGGGGGGCAGCTGAGCATTTCCAGCCCTACTGTCTGTCTGCTATTGCCTTATGGATGAGTACAGGGCTGCATGGACTGCCCTTTAGGTTGTCTGCACCCCAGCCAGACTGAGGTTGATGGTCCCCTCTACCGCCACCATTGCAGTGATGTAGAATGTGGACCTGTTGGTGGGAGACCCTGAGCTCCAGAAGGCAGTTTGGGTGGTACTACATAATCCACCTATGGGTCCAAACAGGCCCCCCCGGTCACATAAATCATGTGGCCATGGCACCCACACAGGATATGCACTATTCTGGGTGCATCATAGTCCACAAGGACAAAATGTGACTGGGAAATAAAAATGGACACAAGTGTATTCCTAGGTGTGTGTCTGCAAAGACTACCTATCACACACTAGCACTGATGACAACCTGTAGCATAGCCTATCTCAGCTAAGTCTGGTGCTGTGGACATGGTGCTGGGCGCCCCACCTCACCATCAGGGTGAGCACAGTACCCGCACAATGTGACGGTCTTCAGCCACTCTGCGCCAGTAACACACACGGTCAGTTCCCCCTACCTGGCCAAGGTGCTGTGGGGGTGCATACCCCATCCTGTGATCATCTGTAGACTGCTGATAATCATGTGCAGTGCATCATGGGTATGGGTGGGTTGACCCTATCCTGGTAACCACTGCAGTTTGTGTGGTGACCTGCAGTCCTTCTGTAGCCAGACAGGGGCCTGGTTGTAGCCATACAGCTGTAGCCCACTGGTTACATCACTGTCTGTGAAGCCAGAGATTATGGGTTTGATCCCACAGTGGGGTTATTTGATAAGGCTGTCTGAGGCATTTTATTTTTTAATTTAAATAGTGCTGCCAGCAAAAACACCCTCAGTGCTGTAGCCTGCAGGTGCCTCATAAGGCACCCTCTAAAGCGCTCTATAAGACGCCCTATAAAGCGCCCTATAAGGCGCCTTATAAGGTGCCCTATAGGGAACATTATAAGTTGCCTTGGCGGACAGTGCACCCTATAATGTGTCCTCTGGAGTGCCCTATAGGGCACCTGATGTGGCACCTTAGGTTACGGCACTGTGAGGGTGTGTTTGCTGGCAGCACAAATCAAAATAAAAAGAAACTGCCTCACAAACCACTGCTGAAATGTAAAGGGTAATGTCTCAAGCAGTCAAATGCAATAGCCACACTGGGGGATTGAATCCATGACTCCTGTAACTTCAGTCAGTGTCTTAACCATTGTACTACACCTCTGTTGCTAAGCTTGCAGGTCAGCGCGTCTACTTCAGATTAACGCGCGTTGATGCGTGCTGCTCCCTTTCTCGTGTGATAATGTGCGCAGTGCACATTATCACGCGATAAGGCGCATTTGCTACATTTAGACCGGAACGCCCACTCCTTTTATGGCATCCTGCACACTATCGCCGGGCGCACGTTAAGACTGCTTAGTAAACGTACCCCATAGACTTGAATGGGAATAAATCAAACAAATGCATGAATGATTTGCTGTATGAATACTAACTGAAGCGGTCCATAGTTCAATACTAACCCCACAAAGATTTTGGATTACGTATCCTGACTAATGTCCACCTTCTCTTTTCTCTGAGAATTCAGTGCCTGAAAAAAAGGCATACAAGCCTAATTTATACTTTTGAAATTACAATAAAATGCAGTTATCAAATAGATGAAATATATTTATTTTGTATTTTATATGTATTAAATTTCCAAAACAAAATACAAGATAAACATCTTGATAAGAAAAGAGGCGAACAATCAAAATAATGAAATAATATTATCCACAAATTAGAAAGGAAATTATACAATATGCACCTCTAACACAATGTCTACAATAGTGAGAGAAAGGAAATAGGAAAAAGAACCTTAAAGAAACTAAAGGGCCCTTTTACTAAATGCAGTGAACCCTAACATGCAGGCAGGCCAGCTACAGAGCACTGAAATGCATGTTAACCGGCACTCACACGCTAGTGTGGACAGTGAGCAGGTGGGGTGGAGAATGGATGTGGTGAACACAGTAGCGACAAGTGCAGTTGCTGTGGCATATAGCACAGGTTCACCTATAGGTGGTATTAGGTGCCCCCATGTTCAGGGCCAGTGCAAGGAAGCGCCTTAGGTGAACCTCATCCCTTGCGCCCCCTCCCTTGCAGGACTCATTGCCACCACTGCTGTCCCTCTCCAGGACTGACAGTAGTGGCAATAGCTGCAAACAGCCCTGCAAAGCTTATCTTCAAGCTTCGGCACCGGTGCAAACAGGAAGTCAGCATTGAGAGTCAGAGAGGGCCAGAAGCAAACAGCCCTGTGGCACCAAAGCTTGAAGGTAAGCTCTGCAGGGCTGTTTGCAGCTATTGCCATCACCATCTGTCCCGAAGAGGAATGACAGTGGCGGCAATGGGAACTCCAGAGGGCCAGCGCTCTAGGCGACCACCTAGTTCTCCTAATAGTAGTGCTGGCCCTGCCCATGTTACTTTGCTGCTTGTTAAGGTGCCCTAACACACGTTAGCTGCCAGGAATATACAGGTCATGCCCTCTATAGCTAATGCAGAGGCTTTGTACTTATATTTTATTTATTTATTTATTTATTTATTTATTTATTTATTACAATTTTTTATATACCGCGCTATTTAGAATCAGCGCGGTTTACATCATAACATAACGACCATAACGACAACTGTCATGTATTAGTAGCACACATTGTGGTATGTTTACTAAACCGTCTTAACGTGCGCTCTCCCATGTTATCGCACGATAAGGCGCCTTACCGCGCGATAAGGCGCCTAAGCGCGCTAAGACGCAAACGAGCGCTGAAGGCGGAGAAAGGCTCCCGGAGGGCAGGGGAAGGCTCTCCAGGGGCGGAGAGAGAGGGTCAATGGGCGGAGAGTGGGAGGGGAGAGGCTCCCTGCACACTAACGCTGTGAAATCCGAGGCTGAAAACTAACGCCAGTGAAACCCTGGCGTTAGAGCTGATTTAAAGGGAAAAGAAACCATTTCCGTCAGCAATGTACAGCAAAACCAGGGAAACCAACAAAAAAGTGATAAGTGTGATACATGTGCACGGAACAAAAGGGCAAAAAAACAGTGAAAATGACCAGAAGAAAATGTAAAAAAAACATAACCAAGCTGGGCAATAGTGATATCAATGGGAAACATCAAAAAACACCCCCAAGAAAGCTCCAAAAAAAAGATATGAATTTTGGAAGGGTCTATGCTCTGTCCCCATACAAGGTGAATGAGCCCATAGTGAAATTGCGCTGATCAGGGTTTTCCTCTCCATTGGACAGGTTTCCTATGGTGTGCACATGTTCCACAACAGCAGGGCGGGCATGTCGGAATGGGCAACTGGACAGATGCTGGAAAAGGGGACACAGAGGGCTGCAGGCGGCACATGCTGTGGTGCAGCTGGGGCACAGTGCGGACTAGGGTAATGCCTAGCTGGCCCATAGGAATGCTGAAACAGTAGAGCAGCCAGACAGCAACTTCTGAGGGCCCAACATGGGCAAGAGTGTGCTTCCCATGGTGTCACAGGGAATAGTACCCAGCAGGTACCCCCAATGGCACGGAACATTGGCAGGCGATGCTGGGGGAAAGCGTGCACACCTATGCAGGCACCCCTACCCCAGAACCCGCACCATAGGCAGACACCTACCCGCACACTGGATGGCCTGAGACTGCGCAGCACCAGCACCACCAGCAGAAGGGCATGTCAGCATGGTGGCAGAGGGGTACTGGTGGTGGACGGGGCAGTGGCAGCTGCCCAGAGCAGACCATGGCCTAGCCCTGTTTAGGTGGGTGCCGTGCAATGCAACAGACAGGCTCTGTCTGACAAACAGTCATGGTATCTCCAGGGAATGCACTATCTCTGTGGCATCATGGTGGTGCAGTGAACACAGCCAGTGTGTTCAGGAGCAGAAGGTCACAGGTTTAAGTCCCAGCTGTGGTTTCTGACAACCCAGTTCCCATATTTTACCCACTACTAAAACGTGCTAATACAGACAGAACCTTTATTGCAGATAACAGAAACATGCCCAATAAACCTACATTTTACCCTATAGAGCACAGACACCATAAACATGCACATTACCTAGAGCAGAGTCTCCCAAATGCAGTCCTGGAGGGCCAAACACCATTCAGGTTCCATGCTACCTCTAATAAACACGGCTGTGCTGCATGTCTATGCACCGCTCCCATGGTATGCAGATGTATCTCATGCATATTCATTAGGGACAGCATGAAAACCCGAACAGTGTTTGGCCCACCAGGACTGGAGTTGGGAACCTCTGCCCTAGAGCAGCGGCCAACAGGGGCAGACACACCCTCACCCACAGGCTCCATTATCCAAAGCCTCCTGGAGAGTCAGGATGTTGGGCCCTGCGTGCATCTCCCAATACTAGCACTTGCATACCTTAGCAATGCCACCCTAAACCTGGGAATATTGTACACACCTATCAAACAGTTGCTATGATTACTGGCAGATAGCAATTCCTAAGTTTAGCACAATTTGCTGATTGAGCTGCATCATAGCAACCTTTCTGCTGTCTGTGCAGTGTGCTTCAGGTCTGATGTCTGACAGTGTTTACCACCCTGGGGAGTGACCCCAACAGTATTGCGTACGATAGCCATGCCTGCACTGTGCCCAGGACTGGTGCGGTGGCCAGGGCTTCCAAGAGCCTCTATATTTGCACAATGCTGGCATAGGTGTGGGAGCATGTGTTTGTCCATGTGTGGTGTCTGCCAACACCTTCCTCAGCCCACACTGTTGCCAGTGTAAGCCTGCCAATGTGCATAATGAGGAGCAAGGTACCATGGGTATAGCCCAGACAGGGTGGCCTGGCCAGGATGCATCAGCACAGGGCATAGGGCAATGGCTCAGACATTGTAGTGCCTGACAACCACCTGCACGGACAGGGTGGCCACAGCATGTCCTGCTGGGAGGTCACTCTCACCCTGACTGAGCTGTGACCACGGCATGGCTAGGTTCCCACATAGTGCTGCTCTTATTTGATGTTTATGGTTTCCTTTTGGTGCCCAATCACTGACTTATCTGCTTGGTGTGTATGCTGACATCCCAGTTTTGGGTACATGCATCTTCTCTGGAAACATGTACTATGGACTAGCTAGCAGACTGTCTGCAGCTAATATGTGTCTGGATGAAACATCTTGCAGGATGTAGCAGCTGGAGGCTTGTTGCTGGAGTATGTCAGATAGTGGTTGGGGCAGCTGAGCATTTCTAGGCCTTCTGCCTTGCATTATGGATGTGTACAGATCTGCATTGCCTGCCCTGTATGCTGTCTGTTCCCCAGCAGGATTGGGGTTGATGGTCCTCTCTACTATCACCATTGTGGGGAGGTAGAGTGTGGCTCTGTTGGTGGGAGATCCTGTTTCCCACCCTGAGCCATAGAGAGTGGGTTGGGTGGTGGTACATAATCCACCTATGGGTCCAAATCCCCCCCCCTCTTCACCTACATCATGTGACCATGGTACCAACCCAGGATATGTACTATTTTGGGTGCATCATAGCCCATAAGGGCTAGACATGACTGAGAAATACAGATGTGTTAGCAGGAACTATCTATCACACACACTAGCACTGATAGGGACCTGCAGCATAGCCTATTTCAGCTATGAAAATTGCTGTGGACCTGGTGCTGGTGTTGGTGCTGGGTGCCCCACCTCACCCTCAGGGTGAGCACAGTACCCGCACAATGTGACGGTCTGTAGCTACTCTGTGCCAGTAACATACACGGTCAGTACCCCCTACCAGGCCGAGGTGCTGTGGGGGTGCATACCCCATCTTGTGATCATCTGTAGACTGCTGATTTGCATGTGCAGTGCATCATGGGTACGGGTGGATTAACCCTATCCTGGTAACCACAGCAGACTGTTTGTGTGGTGACATGCAGTCCTTCTGTAGCCAGCCAGGGGTTTGTTAATAGCTGTAGCCCACTGGTTACTTCACTGCCTGTGGAGCCAGAGGTCATGGGTTTAAACCCACAGTGGGGTTATTTGATAGGGCTATCCGTAGCATTGTCAACTTTTAATGTACATTAGTGCTGACAGCAAAAACACCCTCAGAGTATTGTAACCATAAGGTGCCTCAGAAGGCGCTTTATAGGGTGCCCTATAAAACGCCTTCTGAGGCACCTTATGGTTACAGTCCATATAAGGTGCCTTATAAGTTGTCCTATGGAGCGCCTTATAGGGTGCCCTATAGGGGACATTATAGGGTGCTGTGGCAGACAGTGCACTTTATAATGTGCCCTATGGAGTGCCTTATAGGGTGCCTTATGTGGCACCTTAGGTTATGGCACATGAGGGTGTGTTTGCTGGCAGCAATAATTAAAATACAAATAAAATGGCTCAAGAAACAATACTTACATGTCAAAGCTGATGCCTCAGCCAGCCTTATGCATTAGGCACACTGGGGGATCAAACTCATGACCCCTGTATCATCAGTCAGTGTATTAGCCATTGTATTACACCTCTGTTTCTGTGTTTGCATGTCTGGGCGCCTACTTAAGATTACCGCACGTTAACGCGCTTAGTGGCGCTTAGCAACGCTTAGCCCGTTAATGTGCGCAGCAGCACGCGTTATCGCGCGATAATCCCGTTTTGCTACTTTAAGACTGAAACGCCCACTCCTTTTATGGCAGCCTGCACACTATTGCCGGGCGCACATTAAGACGGTTTAGTAAACATACCCCATTAAGTGCAAATTCTTAGCAGCATTTAGTAAAAGAGCCCCTAAGCGTACAGCTGAAGAAATTCTCTATAACTTTTTAATGGAGACTGACAATATCAAAGAATCATTTATCATCCTTCAAAACAGAAATAGGAACTGAAGATACTTCTTGAGATGCAGGTTTATCAGACAAGCAAAAAAAGTAAATTATGTGGGATTAAAAATGACATATTTATTTATTTATTTATTTAACAAGTCTTGTATCCCGCTTTTTCCTTCAATCAAAGCGGTCACAAAACAATACAAAGTTATACAAAGGTAAGGATAAAGGAAAGTGGGGAAACATCACACAGGGAAAACATGACAACATGAACTACGGTACATAAATTACATTACATTTAAACTACAATAAATATAACGGTAAGCGGAACCAACCATGAGGCAGTTCATCTCCTGCTGATTGGTTGGCTCCGCTCTTGTGTAGGGACACCAAATCAGGACTTTTGGTGGCTGCCGCCATTCACCCCTCTCCTGTGATTGCAGTCATCTGTGAGGGATGAAAAGGGACCCCGCCATTCGTGCCCCACCTAAGGGCCATGCCAAAGAGCCCTTTGGCATGGCCCTTAGGCACGGGCCCGCCAGGCGCGGCCCCGCCTGCCAGGTCCAGCATTTAAATGAAGTCTGTGGTGCCCCGATTGGGCCTTGGTGGGGGGAGCGGGAGGGGCGAGCAGCTCCCACTTCCATCCCGACGTCCTATCGGCAGCATGGTGGAGGTGGAAGATTTAACATTGTTATATCAAATAACGCATTTACAAGGGAATTTAGAAAAAAATCTAGCCCCTATCTGTAGGACCCTAGGGTGCAACAATAAATGTTGCCTCTTTTGTGATTAATGGCAAAATATTTATTTTTAAACCACAAAACATTTCCAATCTATTATGAAAAAAAGTCATAGTATCAAATCCCTATCAGGCTCAAAGAGCAGTTCAACAATCAAAGGGGTATGTTTACTAAGGTGCGGTAGCCAGTTGCACAGGGTTTAGCATGGGGCTACTGTGCGTTTTCAGCCCATGATAGCTGGGAGAGAGAAGTCAAATGGCTCCTACACTAAAAATGCCACACTACCTGAGCAGTGCAGGAATAGGTGGGGTTAGGGCAGAGTTGTGGTGGAGCGTGGGCGGTAAAAGCCATGCATGGCAGACTAGAGGCACAAAGATGCCAATAGTGTGGGTACAACTACCGCCAGCCTCCTTTCACGCAGCAGTTGCATCTGCCTTGCTAGCATGTCGCGGCCTTGGTGCAAATGTCAAGCAGTTTATAACCCTGAACCATTCCACTCATATACACTCATTGACAATGCTGAAAGACAATGTTTAGAAATGAACCAGGTGCTAGCCAATGGCATTGGTATTGGAAGGAAGCATGGTGTATCTGACCCCAGACCAAGGCCTACAGCACATGAGTGCATCTGCTGGGAGAGTGGGCATACATATGTATACCAAGCAACATCACTCTTGAAAGTTTGATGTTTAAGTATGCATATGCACTGGATAGGTACAGGAGACCTGATGGTGTGATGAGCTAGGAAGGAGTTGGGAGTTAGGGTCTGTGCTCAGTAAAATAGCCAGAACTGGCCATTTAGCCAGGGTTGGAGATGGCAGAGTACTGTTGGGGGAGGAGCATGCAAATGGAGTGTTGCAACACCTGCAAAATGAAGGTTTGGCACCAATATGTGCTGTCAAACCACCATCTCCACTGCACATGGAGCCATGTAGCGGTGCATATGCGCACCTGGGAGGTTAGGGCTATGAGTCCTGTTCCTGTGGGAAGATGGCCCCCTCACCCTGGCTATAGAAGGACATGTGTTTAGCCTACTGGCTCATTAGGCGGTAGGTGCATTTTTTTTTTTTAGTTGTTGTTGCGTTAATCTTTTTATTAATATAAAAGTAAACAGAACATCACTGAGATTGGCATACAGGATAAACAGTACCCTAAACTCATATAATAACAGCCAAAAAACAAAGAGCACATCTAAAAGTTTGAATCCCATCCCAAATCCTCCCCCCTCACATAATATAGTCTAGAAAGAGAAGGAAAAATTGAAAAGAGAGGGAAGAAGAAACATCAAGAGCCCCATCACAGAAATGGTTCCAACAACATGCCACAAATCCTGCAACCTATCCCCAGTTTGACACACCAATCACTCCCTCCCTGAACCCACCCCCTAACCCTCTCCCCCTCCCACCCACTCTCCCATCTGGGGAAAGCCATTGCTTATCCCTGGGATAAGCAGCATGGAATCTGTCTACCTTTTGAGATCCTGCCAGGTACTTGTGACCTGACTGGCCACTGTTGGAAACAGGATATTGGGCTTCATGGACCATTGCTCTGACTCAGTATGGCAAATCTCTTGTTTTTATATTCTAAGGAGAACCAGGACTGGCTTAGCCTACTCCTTATAACAACCATAAGGAAGTGACAGGACCACCTCAGAGCCTAGGAACACAACACAGAGGTTAATTGTTCTTTCTTATCTCTGCCTGAACTAAGAACCAGCTAAGGGATGTGAGGAGAAGGGAGGACCTGGGAAGAGACTACAGGAGAGCATAGAAGTGAGCAGATTTCTTATCCCCTACCCATTCTCTACTCTTCTTTTCTCTGAGAGAAGTCCCTCTCCCAACAAAAGAGGTTTCTAAATGTAGTGCCTCTGGGAACTAAAATGTTAAATCCATTACTGATAAGAGATGCAGAGTTTGAGAGAAGTAGCATTAAATGTTCTGGAAGAGGACAAAGAATGAGTAGTTAAGATTTGCCATACTGGGTCAGCCCAAAGGTCCATAAAGCCCAGTATTCTGTTTCCAACAGTGGCCAATCAAGATCAAGCGTACCTGTCAAGTTCCCAAAAGGTAGACCCATTCCATGCTGGTATCCCAGGGATAAACCGTGGATTTCCCCCATACCACTTTAATAATGGTTCATGGACCCTGTCTCCAGGAACCTGTCCAAACCTCCCTAAACCCAGCTGCATTAACAGTTTTTACCATTTCCTCTGGCAATGAACCCCAGATTCCGGCTATGTATGGCGTGAAAGAATATTTTCTCCAATTAGTCTTAAATGGTCTACTTTGTAGCTTTATTGCATTTCCATCAGTTCCTATTCTCTTTTAAGGAACAAATAACCAATTTACGTCTATTTTTCCAATCCACTCATTACTCTACAGACATCATATCTCCCTTCAACCATCTCCCCTCCAAGCTGAAGAGCCTTGACCCTTCAAGCCCCTCCTCACAAGGGTATCCCTGTCATCCTGGTCACTCCTCTTTGCACCTCTTCTGACTCTGCTATATCCCCTCCCAGATGCAGCAACCAGAACAGCACACAACACTCAAGGTGCAGTTGCACCATGGAGTGACACAAAGGCACCACAACACCCCTTGCCCTAGTCTCCATTTCCTTCCCTACAATTCCAATAATTTATTAACTTTCCCAGCTACCGCTACACACTGAGCAGAAGACCTCAATGCACTATCCATGTTGATGCCTAAATCCCCTTCTTGGTCAGTGGCTCCAAACTCAGAACCCCGCATCGTGTAGCTATAGTTTGGGTTGTTCTTCCCTAAGTGCATAGGGGCTTTAAATAAATTGTCCATCACATACATATACACACCACATATGCATGAAAAGTACCTACACATATTTTTACCTGCTATTTAGTATGCACTAAGAGAGAAATGAAGAAAAAGGAAAAGCCTTAAGGTTGACTGACTCTTAAAGGAATAGCAGTGGAGAAGGATCCACCAAAAGTTATCTAAATATTTTATCCTTTCACGGGTATGTATTCCTATGTTTCAGTGCTATATGACCCTATGAAGTATTTTGGCTAAGCAATTTCCTGAGACAGGCTGCTAGTACAGCATTTATCAGCCACTAGATAGCAAGCAGAAAAGTGTGCTAACTCTGCTATTTTAACTGTTCATTAGATTATTGCCTGTTTAACAGATATTGCTTAATTACTCGTTACTGGTCCAAATTACAAGAAAAGTGCTTTTATATTGCATGCGACAACTTTACAAGTTGGAATACAAACCCATGTTCATTTTCAGAGTAGAAAACTCTTACCTTAGATTTCCTAAGAAAGCCAAAATGCAAATGTGCTAATACTGATGTGCACAGTGAGGTTTACTGACATCAAGCCTATTGAAATAGAACGTCTTCATTATAATCCAACACAGTAGATTCTTTGTAAAGGGTTCAAAATTGTAATTTAGAAAAAGACAACTGGAGTGTATCTGAAAAATGTGTTTATAGCTGTTGTTGAGTGACACTGCTTATAGAAGATGGATAATTGAGAGAAGGGAAGGGTTATGAGTCTTCCTCCTTTGATCAGTCTCTGGAAGGAGAGAGGTAGCCTGGTTCCCATGCTGCATCCAGTCTTGCTAGTCAACCAGTGAGTGGCATGGCTCATATTTGAACAAGCAGCTTTTTGTCTGCCTTTCTTGCCACAGCACAAGGATGGGAAAAAGCCAAAACTGAAAAAGAAGGAAATGGGAAACTAAAACCTTAGAATGGGAGCACAGTACAAAGTTTAATATATTAATTCTGTCATTGCCCTTCAAGATTATTTTAAAATAAAGATGATAGTAAATACATGGGATGGATGATAATCACATTGAGTGGTTAGAAGAAGCATAGCAGGACACTAAAATGTTCCTGTCTTTTAGTAAAAAGGAGGAACAGTTGGGTTTCTGCTCCAGGGTAGTGCCACTTAAAATAATGAGGGGTTGGCTTGTCTGGGAGTCCCTGATGGTGAGTGTTCCTCAAATTTATTGGGAAATATGAGACAGTGTGTGGAGAGTAGCAAATTGCCTTCCTTTACAGGAGACCAGAAGAAAGGGGAGGCCAGGTAGGGGAGCTTCCCTCTGAAACAGAGCTAGAGGTTCAGAGGACTGGAGCTATAATCTAGCTTAACAGAAATTTTTATTGTGTTTGAAGAAGTTTCATTGAGATGTGAAAGGAGGATTCCTGAGAGTTGTGGAGAGTGAGAGTCCAGTGGATGACGCAATATGGAGAAGGTAAGGTGCTGGGACCCAAGCCTCAGGTGCATCCTGCTATCCTTGCTCAATAGGGGTTTGTGTGACTTGGACTGCAAAGTGAGTGCATCCCTGAGCAGAGGAAGAGGGAGCAGTCTGTAAGTGTTTAGCTACACTGAGAAAGAGAGGTGTCAAAGGCCCATTCTGGGTCCTCAACAGCCAATTACTGAAGAGGAAGAGAGTTTCCCAGCCCAGGGACCAGCTATGACTTGGGAAAGATGGCCAGAGGGGAGGGCATAAAGAACCTGTCTAATATAGGAGCACCATGGAAAAACAGTTTGCCAGAGAATTGCAGGGAGAATTTAAAGACTGTGAGCATGATTGAACTGGTTTTCCATTGCTTACCTTTTTCTTCTGGACTGTATCCTGGTCATTTATATTGGCCTGCTTATATATGTATTTTTGTTCAACGAGGCGTGCCCAATAAATGGGCATTTGTACGTAGACAGTGCCTGGACTCCAGTGTTTTGCCTAGCTGTGCTGGTGGCATGTCACATAGACAGATGGGTAGAGAAAGAGCTTTCTTTCTTTATGTTCTGTTTGTTGGAAAGGAGAATGGTGGAGAGGAGCATGATTTTAGCCACAAACTCCTGCCAAAAATATCATAAACCATTATTAAGGGGGACTTGAGGAAATCCATTGCTTATCCTTAGGATAAGCAACATGGAATCTGCCTACCTTTTGGGATCCTGCTAGGTATTTGTGACCTGGATTGGTCACTGTTGGAAACCAGGATGCAGAGCTTGATGGACCTTTGATCTGGCCCAGTATGGAACCTCTTTTTTTATTAACTTATTCTTAATACATTCCAAAGAATACTAGAGTGAAAAGAAAATGGTGTAAGAATATTTAAGTGGAAAGAAAAAGAGAGAAAACTCTATGAAATAATCAACTCCATTAAATTAGACCACAGCTTAAAAAGAAATACAGAGGCCCCAGGAAATAAAATAAGCAAAGGAAACAAAAAAACCCTTGCAAGAAATTACATACTCATAGCAAGGTGAGAACTTATGCATCAGCCATAAGGGGTGATACAGTGACCGCCATCTCCTCTCCAGCCACCAGGAATTCTAGAAGCTGCCTAGGTTCCAAAAAGAGAAAAGGTTTATACAATGAGAAGCAAATTTCACCACTAAATTCTCACCAAGGGAAAGGACCCTAGGTCTAAGCCCTAGGAATTCCTTCCTCCTTTGTTGGGTAACACGTGAGAGGTCAGAGTAAATACGCACATGAGAACCTAGAAAATGCACATTAAAATTCCTGAAATAAGAACAAAGAACTAAAGACTTAGGATCCAGGGCCAGTGTCACAAGCATGGTGGTCTCCTCAGTTACTACGTCAAGGGAATCCTCCAGGAACCTAGTTAGGTCCCTGGAAACCCAAGAGAAATTGCAGGAGGCAGAGCCACAAGAACCAGCACCCGAGGTAAAATACTGAGCCCTCATGATAGGATGCAAGTTATCCCCAGAAAGCTTAAGAACCTCCTGAAAATACTTGTGTACCATTGCAGCTGCTGATAGAATAGGTAACTTTGGAATGCTAGCCAGCTAGCATCGGGGCATGTAGGGGACTTAGTTGGGGATGTTCGATGGAACTACCCATGTAAATGCCATCAAATATCCATTTAGCAGGCATTTACCTGGTTAACTGGCTGTCAACTGTGTAAATGCCCTTTGAATATCAGGCCCTAAGACCTTAGCCTTCATTCCAAGTCCTCAATGGCTGCTAATGAGCCATGTTTTCAGGATATCCGTAATGTATATGCATGAGAAATAATTACATACAGTGGAGTTAGTGGGCATGCAAATATCTCTCATGCATATTCATTAGGGATGGCCTGAAGTCTGACTTGTTGGCGGCCCTCAAGGACTGGGATTGAAGACCAAGGTTATAAGGGGGTCAATTCAACCAATCTGAAGCAATAGTGAATAGGTATTCTGTAAGGCCAACAAATTTTAAAAAAGAGCACTATTTGGTTGGAGATGGAGCAGAAGCTGCAGGTGAGGTTGAATAGCTGCAAGATGGTCAATTACGAGGCATTTGGGGCTATGGTTGCCAACATCTTGAAAGAAAAAAAAATGCTACCTGTCCTTCCTTCCCCATCTTCTTACTGACCCCACCTATTACCCATATCCACTATAACCAATAACAGTAGTGAAAGTGGCAGTTCAGGCTTCAGTTCCTACAGGCCACCTTGAAGGGGGTACAGATGGTTCCAATTTGCAGCCCCCATTGAGCTGAACTCCCATCGTCAGTCTCTCCATACTCATCCCTGATCCTCTTTATACATGTGATCCTTCAAATTCAGAATTTCTTCAGTACAGTACACACTCAGACTCTACAATGTGCAATGACTTTTCAGACGTGCCAGCCCCCAATCCCTAGAGTTAGCAAATCAGCCCAGATCAACTGAACAGACTGGTCCAGATCTAGTTTTGCCAGACGGATTAGATTTGTAGCTCTGATGAAGAGAAATGAATGGGACAATTAGACCTACAGCTCCATCTATGCAACATGAAAAAACAGGACTGGACCATCTATTTGGCCAATGTGAGGTGAGTCGGTAATCCCAAATCATTGCAAGTCCTCCACCCCATTGGTCACAAATTCAAAATTCCCTGTAAAAAATTTATAAATCATATCTAATTACCTTCCAGCAACTCTCCTCCTTTTAGACTTTCTAGCCTAGTTTCTAACCTCCTAGCAGAAGTGGTTGGGGGAGGGTTCCAAGCCTACTGGCTCTACTCCTCCTGTGACCTCTCATTTCATCAACTTGCAAATGCTCTCCTGTTGCTTCATTTCTTGGGACCCCACCAAACTCTCTTACCTGTGCTCTTTTCCTCTCACAGGAGTCACCCTACCCCACTTCTTAAATACTGCTTTCTTCATGCTTCTATAATCTCTCCTCTCCAGCATTCCTTATCTCTGCCTTTGCCATCCTCTGTCCTCTTCTACTTTCATCTCATCTCTTTCCTCCACCTTCTCTCCTTGTCCCTCATTTCCCTCCTTCTTCCCTTTCACATCCTTTCCTCTCATCTCTTCTCCCCAACCTTCAACCCCTTTTCTTCAAGAGGGATACGTAGCCTTTTCCATGGCTTGAAATGTTCAATGTGACCCTTCTATTCAAAAGTTTCAGAACCCTGTTCTCAGCGAACCACAGCACCCCATCTTCTTTCAGTCACTCCTATTTTAGCTTGTTTCCCCTTCTCAGGCTCTTTTATCTCCATTATACCTTCATCTCATTCAGATTCTCCCGAGCCTCTTATTCCCCATCTTCATTATCCTCCCCTAGTGATCCCCCAAGTCCCACTCATTCTTGTCCAAGTCTCATTCATCTCCCTCTAGTTATCTTCTCCAGTATTCACCCCAAGTGTTATTCATCCTCACCCAATGCACTCGATTACCTCACTCAACCTTCCCAGCCTCACTTATCCTCATTCATTCTCACAAAATTCTAAACCCATTTTCCTCCACTACAGTCCCACATCCTTTCTATAGATCTTTCCCCCTTTATTCATTCTGACCTCTTCCTCTATGTTTCCCTAGAGTCTCAGTCATCTTCCTCTAGTGCTCTCCTGTAGCCCTGCTGCCCCAGGAGGGGGTTGGAATTGGTAGCTGCAAACCTGGCTTTCATTTTAATTAGGGATCATATAAATTTTTATCTTCAGATAGCATATTTAATTCATTAATGTATTTTAAAAATGCTTTCCCGGTAACAACCATCCAAACCACTATACAATCCAAATACACACAAAACGTAAAATTAATGCATAATGCAATCAACAACTACAAGCAAATAAACCAGTTAATAAACTACAAGCAGTGCATAAGTGGAAACAAGACAGCAAATGACTCCATTAAGCACAACCACCTCCTGCCCTTTGATTCTATGGCAACTAATCTCCTACCCTGATGAATCTCAAATGCCACTCTCCAAATAACCAATCACTCAACATACATTGCACCTACAAGAATGACCCGCCAACCTAATCACTGTGTATCCCATCTTTTTCGGAGCCAACAAAAAAGGAGCAGTGTTTACACATGTGCCATCTCCTGTTGCCAGGAGGCCAGTCTTACTTTTCACAGGATCAATTCCGCAGCAGCAAGAGATGCCGTGCGTGCAAATATTGCCCCTGCTGCCACAGCCTGCATAGATGTAGGTGATTGTTACCAGGAAAGTGGTTAATACATATTTTAAATACATAATTAACTAGATATTGGTTTCTCTTTCCCTTGTCTAATTTTATAGAACACTGAATTTTAAATTGATTTAAATTTGGCTTACCAACATTCCATACTATTCCCAAAAGTGTTATTTGCTCCTCTCACAGGAGAGCACCTGCTAAGCTACTACTGCTACTACTTACTGCTATAAGGCATATGCAGCATTATACAGAGACATGTAAGAGATGTCCCCTGCTTATCAGAGCTTACAATCTAGTCAATACAGACACACACTAGCTTGGGGACTAGATACATCTGGGAGAATAGTAAGGAAACCATAGTTGGAGAGCAGGAGATGACCCGAATCAGGATCCAAAAGCAGCCTCAAAGAGGTATATTTTTAGCATAGATTTGAAAAAGGCCAGAGATGAAGTCTGACATACTGACTCAGATCATTTGTTCCAGGCATAAGGAGCAGCAAATTAGAAACATCAAAGTCTGGATTTGGCAGTAGAAGAGAAAGGCATAGATCAGTGGTTCTTAACCAGTCCTCCTTGAACCCCTAGGCCAGTCGGGTGTTCAGGATAGCCTTAATGAATATGCATGAGATATATATGCATTAGAGATATCCTGCCAACCTGACTGGTTTGTGGCCCTCTAGGGCTGGATTTGGAGACCCCTGCCTTACACCTCTGTCATTTAAGATTGTGAGTGGGCAAGGTGTAGATGTCCTAGACATCAAAAGGGTAGATAGAATGTGTCACATGCCTCCTCAATTCTCACCAGCACCAAAAAGTTGTCTAATAGACAATATTTTGGTGATGGTGAGAAGCAAAGGCATGTGACAAATTATATCTAACCTTTTGATGTCTTGGAGATCTGCACTTTGCCCACTCACATTCTTAAATGACAGAGATGTAAGGCAGGGGTCTCCGAATCCAGCCCTAGAGGGCCACAAACCAGTCAGGTTGGCAGGATATCTCTAATGCATATATATCTCATTCATATTCATTAGGACTATCCTGAACACCTGACTGGCCTAGGGGTTCAAGGAGGACTGGTTAAGAACCACTGGCATAGATAGAAGTGATCTGCCAGAGGAGCGGAGTTCCCAAGGAGGAGTGTAGGAGAGATAAGAGAAGAAAGGAGAGAGGATGCAGCAGAATGAGTGCACTTATAGGTCAGTAGGAGAAGTTTGAACCGGGTACGGAAATAGATAGGGGGGGAAGGGGGGCCATCAACCCCAGTCCTGTTGGGGAACAGACACCCCACAGGGCAGCCAATGCAGAGCTGTACACATCCATACGGCAATGGCAGAAACACAGTAGGCCTGGAAATGCTCAGCTGCCCCCATCACCATCTGACATTCTCCAGCAGCAAGCACAGCGAGTCACCAGCCACCGCAACCTGCAAGGTGTTCCAGCCATAGACATATAACTGCAGACAGTCTGCTAGCTAGTCCACAGTGCATGCTCCTGGAGAAGATGTGTGCACCCAAAAGCTGGGATGTGAACACACCCAACAAGCAGATAGATCAGTGATTAGACCCTAGGGAAGAGAACCTATACATTTCACTGAAAAGAAATACAGCCTACCACTATGGGGGAGCCTAGCCATGCCGTGGTCACTGCTCAGTCAGGATGAGAGTGACCTCCCAGCAGGACATGATGTGGCCACCCTGTCGGTGCAGGTTGTGGCCGGGCACTACAATGTCCGAGCCATTGCCCTATGCCCTGTGCTGATGCATCTGGGCCAGGCCACCCTGTCCAGGCTATACCCATGGTACCTTGCTCCTCATTATGCACATTGGCAGGCCAATACTGGTAACAGTGCTAGCAGTGTGGGCTGAGGAAGGTGTTAGCATCCACCACACACTGGATAGACAGACACACACTTCCCACACCTATGCCAGCATTGTGCAACTATAGAGGTATTTTTGCAGCCCTGGCCACTGCAACCAGCCCTGGGCACGGTGCAGGCATGACTATGGTACACAATACTGTTGGGGTCACTCCCCCAGGGTGGTAAACACTGTTCAGGGACACCAGACCTGAGGCACACGTCCACAGAAATCAGAAAGGTTGCTATGATGCAGCTCAATCAGCAAATTGTGCTTAACTTAGGAATTACTGTCTGCCAGTTATCATTGCAACCTTTTAATAGCTGTGTACCATTTTCCCAGGTTTAGGGTGGCATTGCTAAGGTATGCAAGTGCTAGTATTGGGAGATACACGCAGGGCCAAACATCCTGCTCTCCAGGAGGCTTTGAATAATGGATCCAGTGGGTGCGGGTGTGTCTGCCCCTGTTGGCTGCTGCTCTAGGGCAGAGGTTTCCCAACTCCAGTCCTGGAAGACCAAACAGTGTTTGGGTTTTCATGCTGTCCTAATGAATATTGTCACGAGGTAACGCCAGCAGAGCCCATGGAGGTAAGGGAAAGTGAGCAAAACAGCAGGGAAAATGACAGCTCAGCTTCACAAATGGGAAAGGGTTGCCAAGAGCAACGGTGGAAAATACACTCACAAGGTGTTAGGGAACGCCCGAGCAGAGACGGAGCTCAGAGCTCATTGAGAAGAGAGAGCACCTGCAGGGAGGCGGAGCCCAGGCTAACACCAAGTGCAATATATTGAGGACTCACTCACCAACAGATAGAACACGTGGGAGAACCCAAGAGGGAAGGAACACACGAGAGGGACTGAGAACACGAGAGAGAGCTCAGGAAGGAACTCGTGAGAGAGCTGTGAGGACAGAGCCCAGGAAAAGCTCCAAGGAGTCAGAGGTTGGTGACTTGCAAAGAAGCGGTGGGGAACAGCAATGCATATCCTCCCAGTATCCTCGGAGTATTTGCAGTGAGGCAATAAGGAAGGGCAATTTCCTACAGCTAAGCTTACAAGCTACAAACAATTTAACTCCAGGCAAGCAGAAGGGGAAAGTTCTTACCCTGAGGCACCTTGGCTAGAGTCAGAAAAACGCCGTGAGAGAAGGGGAACAGAACAGAGCTATACACGTCATAGAAAGCAGGAAGCATTAGGAGCGTAGAGAGAGACGTATTCCTCCCTAGTAGAAGGGATTTAAAACACCCAGACTTCCTCTGCACATACGAAGAGCTGTGTAGAGCTCAGGACTCTAAATACAAACATTACGGTGATTTCCCACAAGCCACTAGGATAGTGGAAGAAGAGAATCTGTTCACTCCTCGGCAGAGACAGTTTAACTTAAAGGGCATTTTGGAGCCAGAAGTTCTGTCTGACGAGGGAGAAATGCAAGTGGAATTCCCTGACGATATTTCAGAGGGTATAGAAATGGACTGTACTTACACTTTGTCAGATTGTATAAATTCTCTATGCTAAAGCAGCAAGAAGTGTTGATTGAGGAAACAACTGCAGGTTTTACACGTGAGTGGAAAGAAACTGTTTCTGTTACTTTTGTGCTGTTTAATTAATGCTGAAGTAAGCTTATTTTTGTTCCAGTATTTTCCTTTGATTGTTACCAGACGCATGGTCTATATTTCTTTTGTTCCATGGTTTTGAATCCGCCCCGGACGGGGAATAAAACCCAAGTTAAACCTTACCCTCTGCCTCAACTACAATTATGGTACAAGGTACAAACTACGGGAACCAGAAGGCTTTGTTACTGCCTTCCCGGGGACGTAACTGACAGTAAAACATTGCCCCATCAAGCTGTCCAAGCACTCCTTAGCCTCTGGGCCAGCTAGTGGGTCACAATATGCATGAGATACATCTGCATACCATGGGGGCGGAGCATAGAAATGCAGAACAGCCATATTTATTAGAGGCAACATGGAACCTGAATGGTGTTTGGCCCTCCAGGACTGCATTTGGGAGACTCTGCTCTAGGGTAATGCACATGTTTTTGCTGTCTGTGCTCTGGAGGGTAAAATGTAGGTGTTTTGGGCATGTTTACGTCATCTGCAATACAGGTTCTGTCTGTATTAGCACGTTTTAGTAGTGGCTAAAATATGGCAGCTGGGACTTGAACCTGTGACCTTCTGCTCCTGCACACACGGGCTGTGTGCAGTGCACCCACTGTGCTGCACACAAAGGACAGTGTCAGTCCCCTGGGGGATACCATGACTGTTCGATCAGAAAGGGCATAGTCTGTTGAAGTGCATGGCACCCACCTACACACGGGCTAGGCCACGGTCTGCTTTCTGGGCAAGCTGTACACTGCCCCCTCCAACCACCAGTACCCCTCTGTCCACCTTGCTGGACATGCCCTTCTGGCTGGTGTTTGCTGGTGTGTTTGCGCAGTCTCAGGCCATCCAGTGTGCGAGGTAGGCGGCCTGCCTTATTATTGCGGGTTTCTGGGGTAGGGGTGGCCCTGCAAATAGCTTGCCACGCTTATCCCCCCAGCAACGCCTGCCAAGTGTCCCGTGCACATTGGGGGTACCTTGCTGGGTACTATCCCCTGTGGACACCATGGGAAGCCACAATCGTGCCCAGGTGTGGGCCCTCAGCAGTGGCTGGTCTGGGTGCTCTACAGTTTCAGCATTCCTATGGGCCAGCTAGGCCATGCACCCTAGTCCGTACTGTGGCCGCCAGCAGCACCACAGCATGTGCCGCCTGACAGCCCTCTGTGTACCCTTTTCCCAGCATCTGTCCGGTGTGCCCATTACGCACATAAATAACCCGCACTGCTGTTGCGGAACATGTGCACGCCCTTAAAGAAACCTGTCCAATGGAGAATAAAACCCTGCTCCAGCGCAATTTCACTGTGGGCTCATTCACCTTGTATGGGGACGATGAGCATAGGACACTTCCAAAAATTCATATCTTTTTTTGGAGCTTTCTTGGGAGTGTTTTTGAGGTTTCCCATTGATATCCACTATGGCCAAGCTATGGTTATGGTTTTTTTTACCATTTTCTTCTGTTCATTTCACTGTTTAAAAATTTTTTTTTGCCCTTTTATTCCGTTCACATGTATCAACACATCACTTTTTGTAGGTTTCCCTGGTTTTGCTGATAACATTGCTGACAGAAATTGTTTCTTTTCCCTTTAAATCAGCGAGGAAAGCCAGGGTTTCACTGGCGTTAGTTTTCAGCCTCGGATTTCACAGCTTTAGTGTGCAAGGGAGCCTCTAACCTCCCACTCTCCGCCCATTGACCCTCTCTCTCGGCACCGTGGGGAGCACACGCTTGTCCTCCGCCCTCGGGAGCCTTTCTCCACAACCCTCAGCGCTCATTTGCGCCGCTGCTGTGCGTTAGCGCGTGCCTAAGGTACCTCTGCACCCGCTGATTATTAAAGCGCCATTGGAGGAGTCAATAATGACCCCAAAAGTTGCGAGCCAAGGAAACATTGAGGAGGATGAGCATTATCCACAAGATACAAGGGAAGAAAGGAGGAAGGTGGGGTTAGGGGAAAAAATAAAGAAGCTTGGTTTTGGCTATGTTTCAATTTCAAATGGTGGTGTGGTGAGACATCCCAGGCAGACAAGGTCAGATAGGGAGAGACAGGGATCGCAGGCCTGGATTCCTGGAGTAGATTTCAGGCTCACCATGAATAGATAGTAGATATGAGAGTTGTCAGTGTAAAGATATACGGAAAACCATGGGAGGCGATGAGTGCACCAAAAGACTGTGTATAGAGGGAGAAAAGGGGTGGTCCCAAGGACATACCTTGGGGTCAATTCAACTTGAGCTGACGAGCAAGGATAGCAGTAGAGGATGGATCCACCCAGAACATACACTAAGGGGTATGTTTACCTAAACTGCCGGTGGTACGTTACAGGAATGCGCGGTAGGGGTAACGGTTAATGCGCGGTAGGTAACGTTAATGTGCGGTAGGTGAACGTTAATGACGCGGTAATGTAATGTTAACACGGTGGATAACGTTACAACCCGCGCGGAAGCGTTCCACAGCAAGGTAGACCAACCGCAGAGGGAGGAGAGAGGGTGGAAAGCTGGGGTCAAATGGGAGGTCACGGTGGAGGGGGCGTGGAGAGGCTCCCTGAACACTAATGCGCTGAAATGAAGGGCTGAATCCTACCGCGAATCGAAAAATCTGCGTTCGTTCAGATAGATGCACATTTGCAGGAGAGAGAAACCATTTAAGTTGTCAGCAATGTAGGAGCATAGGCAGGGGGAGCCCGAGAAAGGTGATAGTAGTGTTCTATCTGCAGCAAACAGCATAGTGGCAATGTACAAAGGACCACTATGGTGATGGTGCAACACATGGGGCATTTTTAGGGGGGACTGCAGGCAGGACATGCAGTAGGAGGCAACTGGGGACCACGGGTGTGGCACTTAGGGGGGTGCCTAGGTGGCACATAGGAACACGGCAAAATGGAACACCAGCACGACAGCAAACAGACCAGGGTCAAAACATGCCCATGAGATCTGTGGCCCACCAGTGCCCCATCCATGGGACATTACCACAGCAGGAAACCTCAAGGGGCACATAACATTGACAGCGCAGTGCGGGGGCAGGAAGCTGGAGTGGACAGCTATGTAGGAACCCCTTAACCCCCAGAACCCACACATTAGGCAAGCCGCCTAACTGCCCCCGGATGGCCTAGGGACACGCCACACCACACACCGCGCCAAACGCCAGCATATGGTCATGTGAGGCTTGGCAGGGGGGTGGGGTGTTTGTTGCTGGAGGAAGTTAGTGGAATCCACCTGCGATGGACCTAACCCAATGCCCTGTACCAGTACGTGGTGTGCAGTTGCCAACCCAGAAGAGGTCTGGCTGGGGAACGTAAGGGTAGCCCCAGGGACCACCATTGCTGCTGTAGCAGCGTGTGGTGCAACTACACTCAGCCAGTATGTCCAAGAGCAAAAGGTTCAAGTCCCATCTGTGGATCTTTGCAGAGCATCACCCCATCGTTTTATCCACAATGCAGCCACAACAAACAAACATGTGCAAACCCCAATGCCGTGGGTCTGATCACTAATGCAACGTGAAACCCTCGCGTTGAAGGCAAATTGCAGGAAAGAGAGAAAACCATTTCTGTCCGCATTGTACAGCAAGCCACGGGGAAAACACTACAAAAAGTGATAGTTGTGATACATGTGCACGGAACAAAAAAGAACTACATAAAACATGGAAAATGACCCTGAACAAAAATTTAAAATCCACCATAACCAAGCTGGCCAATAGTGATATTAATGGGAAAAATTCAAAAAAACACTACTGAGAAAAGCTCCAAAAAAAAAGATATCAATTTTGGAAGGGGGTCTATGCTCTGTCCCCCTACTAGGTGAATGACTTCCCACATTGAAATAGCGTCTGATCAGGGTTTCAACTTTTAATGGACAGGTTTCTTATGGCGTGCACATGGGTTGGCAACAGGAGGGTGGGAACTGTCGCGAAAAGGGGCAACTGGTACAAATGCTTGAAAATGGGATACAGAGGGCTGTAGGCGGGCACATGCTGTGGGTGACGCTGGGGACACAGTGTGGACTAGAAAGATGCTAGTTGGCAACATTAGGAGATGACTGAAACTGTACAGAAGCAAGACAGCAACTGATGAGGGCCCAACATGGTACACAAGTGTGTTTCTCACAGTGTCGACAGGAGGGGATAGTACCAGCAGGTACCCCCAAGGGCACAGAACATTGGCAGGCGGTGGTGGTGGGGGAAGCCGTGGACGTCGATGCAGGCACCCCTACCCCAGATCCTGCACCATAGGCAGCCGCCTACCATCCACTGGATGGCCTGAAGGAATGCGAACCACCAGCTACCCCCAGCATAAGTGCATCTGTCAGCCAAGGTGGCGGAAGGTGGTACTGGTGGTGGATGAGGGCCAGAAAAAAAATACAAAAAAAACTGGCATCTGCCCACAGCAGGACCATGGCCAAGACTTCGTTTAGGCGGGGGTGCCGTTGCCACTGACAACAGAACAAGGTCTGCTGACGACAGGGTCATGGTATCCCCAGGGAATAAACCTGCCCCTGTGGCAACAGTTTGGTTGCAGTACACACCAGCCAGTGTGTTTCAGGGGCAGAAGGTCAACAGGTTCAAGTCCCAGTTGTGGCTTCTGCCAACCTTGTCCCCATATTTTACCAGTACTAAACCGTCGGTAATAAAGACGGAACCTTTATTGCAGATAAAATAAAAAATGCCTTGAAACGCCTATATTTTACACTACAGAGCAACAGGACACCATAAACATGTGCAATCCCTAGAGCAAAAGTTTCCCCAACTCCAGTCCTGGAGGGCCAAACACCATTCAGGTTTCATGCTGTCCCTAATAAACGCCATGCACTGTGCCGCCCGCCACATGTTGTATGTAAGCCCGCCCCATTGTATGCAAATGTATCTCATGCATATTCATTAGGGACAGCATGAAAAACTGATAACAGTGGTTGGCCCACAGGACTGGAGTTGGGAGCCTCTGCCATAGTAGCAGTGTTTTTGGGTGCCAACAGGGGCATCATTCTACGCCCACAAACCCACACCCACAGGACTGCATATCTAAAGCCTCATGGAGAGTAAGGCTGTTGGGGCCCTGTGCGGAGGCAAAGCACCATCTCCCCAATACTGGCCACCTGCATACCTTAGCAATGACATCCTAAACTTGGGAACACGTTCCACATATATCAAAAGGTTTGCTATGATTAATGGCAGATAACAAACTCCTATAAGTTAAACATGATTTGTCGATAGAGATTCAGCATAGCAAAACGTTCGGATATCTGTGGAGTGTGTTTCACTTATTGCCTCTGACAGTGTTTACCACCCCGGGGAGTGACCCCAACAGTATTGCGTACCATAGCAATGCCCGCACTGTGCCCAGGGGGATGGTGTGGGTGGCCAGGGCTGCCACAAAACCTTTCTAGATTTGCACATAGTGCTGGCATAGGTGTGGGAGTGTGTTGTATGTTATCCAGGGTGTTTTGGCTGCCTACACCTACGGAGCCCACACTGCTTGCCCTGTTTCCAGTGTTAGCCTGCCAATGTGCATAATTGAGGAGCAAGGTAAGGGGTATGGCCCAGACAGGGTGGGTCTGGGCGAGGACAGGGATGCATTTGCACAGTTTTTGTATCGTGGCAATGGGCTGGGACATTGTAGTGCTGTCGACCACCATCTGCACGGGGACAGGGTGGCCAAGCACGTAATGCTGGGAGGTTACAATCCTCACTCTGACTGAGCAGTGACCACGGCATGGCTCGGCTTCCCCCATAGAGGCTGCTGCAGCATTTGAAGTGATATTTATCTGGTTCATTTTTTCTGGGTTGCCCAATCACGATAATAACATGCTTGGTGTGTCCGCGCGCGCGCCGTGTCACATTTTATGCGCTTTCGCGCGGGTGCACACCAAGTTTCTCCAGGAACATGCCCTACGTACTAGCTAGCCGACTGTTTGCAGTTAGGCAGTGTATCTGGGTTTGAGTACCTTGCAGGGTGGAGGACTGGACTGTGCTCTCTGCTGTGTGAATGTCAGATAATGGGTCGGGGGGGCAGCTGAGGATTCTCCAGCATTCTGCTGTCTGCCATTGCCTTGTATGATGCATAAAGATCTACATCGACTGCACTGTAGGGTGCATTGGGGTGTCCCCAGCAGGACTGGGGTTGATGGTTCTCTCTACTGCCAACCATTGCAGAGATTGTACAATGTGGATCTGTTGGTGGGAGATCCTGCCACACACTACGAGCCACAAGGGTGGGATGGGTGGTGCTCTACACAATCTGCTTTGGGGTCCAAACCGACCACCACCATGTAGACCATGGTACCCACACAGGATATGCACTATTCTGGGAGCTATCATAGTCCACAAGGGCTAGACATTGACTGGGAAAATACAGATGGACACAGGTGTTATCATTGGTGTGTCACTGCAACGCGCACACGCGCACTAACCTATGCACCACGATGACTGATTACTAATGGCGGAACCTGCAGCATAGGACTATCCTCCAAGCCAAGCCAGGTGCTGGGTGCCACCACCTCACCCCTCGGTGTGAACACAGGACCCACCACAATGTCACGGTCTGTAGCTACTCTGTGCCAGTAACCAACACTATGGTCAGTTCCCCCTACCAGGTCTAGTGTGCTGTGGGGGGGTACATACCCCATTATGTGATCAGCTGTAGACTGCTGATCTGCATGTGCAGTGAAAATCAGGGGGTACGGGTGGGTTTTGTTACCCTTTCCTGGTAACCACAGCAGACAGTTTATATGTGGTGACCTTCAGTCTTTCTGTAGCCAGCCAGGGGTCTTTTAGTTAACTATTGAGATGTAGCCTATTGGTTGGCGGGTCAATGAATGTCGGAGGAAGACGTCATTGGGTTCAATCCTGCAGTGGTGTAATCTAAAAAGGCTGTCTGAGGGTGATTTTCCCTTTTAATTTAAATCAGTGCTGCCAGCAGAAACACCCTCACAAGTGCTGGTAGCCTAAGGTGCCTCCTAGGAGCCCTGTAAAGGAATCCTATAGGGCACATTAGAGGGTGCCTTGGCAGACAGGGCACGTTTATACATGTGACCTATGGTGCGCCTTATAGGGCGCCTTTATGAGGCCAACCCTTAGGGTTTACAGCACTGAGGGGGGGGGGGGGGGGTGGGGGGGGGGGGGGGGGTGTGAGGGTGTGTTTTGCTGGCAGCAATGATTTAAATGTTAAAAGAAAATGCCTCAGACAGTCTTTTTTAGATTACACCACTGCAGGGACTCGAACTGAACCCATGCACCACTGTCTCCAGAGTCATTGCATGTCCACCAGTGGGCTAACATCATTAAAGCGTTCTAACGCCAGTGTCGCTTGCATGTACTTAGGTTAACGCGTGTTAACGGGCCAAGGCGCCCACTATCGCGCAATACAATGAGTCTTGCTACCATTAGGACTGGAACGCCCACTCCTTATATGGCCATTCTCCATTTATCGGCTGCTGCAACTCAGCGCGGTAACATTAGGATGGTTAGTAAAACTACCCCTAAGTAACTCCTTACAGTTACTAAACCTATTTTCTAAAGTCTACAAATACTTTTATTTGCAAAAATAGTAGCTATGTTACACGCATTATAAGCTACTTACTATTTTTTGTGATCTTTGATGTTGAGCCGCTGGTACCATCAAAATCAGCAATTCGAATACCTATTAAACTAACTAGATCTCCGATAAAAAATCTGTAACATAATGCTTTTTGTCATAACGATAATAGCTAAACATAGCTTCCATTGCTTTATATACCATTAATTTAGTAAACAGTTGAGTAGTAAGTATGTGAAACCTTATGTATGTAAAACCATACCGCTGGTCCAAAACGGGTTAATGATAGTTCACAGATTACTAAATAGCAGGTCTGGCAATATTTCAGTTCTTTCAACACCCTTAGGAGTATACCATCCAGTCCAGGTGATTCACTAACTCTTCAGTTTATCAAACATCAAGTGTGTAATACATCTTCCCTTTTTTATCTATATTTAAAAGTTTACTGCACCAGGACATACATTTCCTGATCCACAGGCTAATTTTGAAGCCTGTGTTCTCTTCCCACATACACACACTGGCCATTGTGTTTAGAGCCACAAGGAGCAAGCCATTAAAAAAACACTCATGTAGACACAGCCACAAATGGGAATCAAACCCATCTCCTTTTGGAATATCAGAGAGAGTGCTCTAAACCATTAGGCTATAACCTCTGCATGATTATCTGGCAGTATTCAACCACCCTGCCCCCTTAACTGAAATCATGGACTGTCACCATAGTCTTACAATATCCCTTCCATACAGGCCAGCAAGGCTCAGGGCATGGAGCACTGAAGACTCATCCATCATAACAAGAAAACCACCGCTGTATTACCTAACATGTATATCCAGCAGTCATACCATTTATAGAGGGCACACTATTTATCATACCTGCAAGCACCCTGCTATCTTCCACACCACATCAGTCAATCTCTATTGATTGGTATAGTGGTAAATATTGAACTGTGTATGTCTTCTCTCTTCTGTGCATATATTCATCGCATTTTTGTGTATCTCAGTGTAACTGCTATTGCTGGTACTTTAGTTTCCTCTCAACTTCAGTTGGTTTCTCAACCCAGTCCTCTGGGACTGCTAGGACAGTCAAGGTTTTCAGGATATGCTATAATGAATATGGCATGAGATAGATGCATACAATGGAAGCATTTCATGCAGATCTATCTCATGTATATTCATTGTGGATATCCTGAAAAACTGTCTGGCCTGGGGGTCCCATAGGACTGGGTTGAGAGCCACTGCTCTAATGGCTCGCTTTTCATTTAGGTACGCTATGCACCGCGTCGGCGCATAGCCTGCCTGCTGACCCCCTGTGGTGATGGAAATGAAAATCCGGGTCACACCGCACAGGTCGGCAGTCATCAAGACTAAGTGGGGGCGGAGCGGATGCAGGGAATGGCACTAAGTGGGTAGCAGTAATTTTTGATGCTGCCCGTTTAGCCTTCAGTGCTCAGAGTGCTAAGCGGGCAGCATCGAAAATCGCTCATACCCACTTAGTGCCATTCCCCACTTGCGCTCAACCCCGGAATGCCCCAAACATACCCCAATGCTAAGTGGATAGCATTTGGGTGCATTAGGGACTTAACCGGGATTTTCCAAAGGCACTACCCATATAGGTGCATTTGGAAAATCCCGGCTAAGGCATTTACATGGGTAGCATAGGTTGTTTCC
Source organism: Ichthyophis bannanicus (assembly GCA_033557465.1). NCBI lineage: Eukaryota > Metazoa > Chordata > Amphibia > Gymnophiona > Ichthyophiidae > Ichthyophis > Ichthyophis bannanicus. The sequence continues at coordinate 350,522,869 of CM066032.1, forward strand.
CACGGTAACTACCTTTGAAAATCGGGCCCTAACTTCTTTCCCTTTTACCTGAGATCTAGCAGCCTCTTCAAAGGGCTGGTGTCCTTTAGCCCAGGCATGTTACCAGTGGATAAATATGAATAATACACCCTAGTGCTGGAGTCTGACTCACATTATAGTATAGCCCCCGGTAGTTGAGGGGTGTGGGAATGAAAATAAGGATGTTGTACGAATGATGGAAGTAAATGTTGCGGGAGTATTTTCCTATTGGATAGTCAGTCACTTTTCAAACAGACAAGCAGTACAATATATTTATTAAGATTTATTCAAAATCTTTATGAAGAAATTAACCCAAGATGATGTAGAAAAGGTATAACTTGACATAAACAACTTACATCGTAGAAAGAGCATAACAATAGTGAAATAACCACATGTGAGCATAATATACAATTAGAACAATGCAGTAGACTTTGAGACAGGCAAATTAAGCCTTAGCAATAAAATTATTGTGAAACAGTGTCAGCATAAACACATAAAACAGCACAGTAGAACATTCATATAGCAGAAATCGGATTCGATATCAGCAGAATACCATCATGCACCATAATGAGCAGCGTGGTAGTGCTTTCATAGAACATAGATATGATGCTTATGATGTTAGCACAATACAAAGAAACATCTTATTAGGCAGCAGAATAGGCTACCTCCAATTACAGCTCCGGCTGAAAGAAAGGGCTCTGAAATGGGACTTCCTTTAGCTCTTCTGAGATCTTTTCTTGGAATTCATTCCATTGAAAGGCAGCATGGGCTGATCCTATGATTTTAAGGGGGAGGAAAGAAAAGAAAACATATATGGATAAGGCGCAAGAGGCTGCCTGGATTTATTTTTATTCAGACAACTCCGAATCCATCGTCAGCCATAATTCAGACAGATCCAACATGCTGCATTCTAACCAGGATTGTAGAACCTCTTGATTCAGCTTTCACAGTAAGTTCTTCAATTTTACTTACTACAATAAACAGTTGGATTGTAAGACTGGGTCTTTCTTGGATGTGAATTGGTTTAATGGTCTGTATAGTGTATCAGGAAAAATGGCATGAGCACAGGACCAGAGCCAGTTATAAGTTTCCTAGCCATCATGGTGACCTGGCACCTGTGATTTATTGATCCCTGGCCTGTATACATATCTGCAAATAGGCACATGCTATGAAGGTACTTTTATAAGGGTTGCATATATGCAGTAATGGCTACTAACAAGCACAATGTAGCTGGTAGCTATCTGTAAGTACATGTATTGGACTGATGGCGTGTATGGTTATGGTTTAGGTACTTTATATACCACCCTTTACTGTGTGTATCACAGCAGTTTACAGATATATGATAACAGGCATTTTTTATTCCCTTGTCCCCCAAAGGGACTCACAATCTAAGCATACCTGAGGCAATGGAGGGTTAAGTGGCTTGCCCAAGGCCACAAGGAGTGGCCATGGAACTAGAGGCCTCAGTCCCTCTGGTCTGGGGTTACTTGTCCCTATGTAGGAATTGAACACCTGGGCCTCTAGCCTGATATAACCTGTCTCAGGCACTGAGCTGCTACTCCCTCCCAGTGTACTTTCACTGTGGGCTTGTACAGGGCAGAGTTTGGGTAGAGCATTGGCAGAATGCAAATTTATGTACATAAACTATAAAATAATATAACTTATTAATGTTTCTTGAAAAAATCCAGGCATGAGCATTTACACCTGTGCTCATACCTAGTTTAATGTGCATTTTTGACCCCTTATGTTCCTGTTTTATAAAAGGAAATCATGGCATGCCTTACTTAAGAAAATAAGGCTTGAAATATGCATGGGACAAATTATCTTCATTTTACATGCATATGCGGCTTGTTGCAATTTTATAAAAGCCCTTTTCTGTATGTAAAACATGCTTTACTAGAGCTGGCACTGCCAGAAGACTGACTATGTATCCACCTAAGGTGGAAAGTTTTGGAGGAAGCACTGTGTAGCAAGCTAGTTTTTATTAAGTCTCCTTTCCCCCCACCCCAGGGATAATCTTACCTACCAAAGGGAAGGAGATGACCATATTCACTTTCAGGTGCAGCTGGAATTTATTCATTAAGGATCTGAGATTAATTAATCTTGAAATTAACAACGTCCATTAAACATATTAGATAGAGTTGTATTTGTATAAGTATCCCCGGAAAATCTAAGCAAGTAAACAACTTAGATACATAATCTATTTCTATAAAGCCCATTCCTTCTTCTACTCTTGAGATGAAGTCTTTGCACATATCAATAGTTATAAATTATCTTGCAAGCATGGAGCAGTTTTTCTTGTTCATATATCCAGTTTTTCAAGGTCTTTACAGAGTTGAGGAGTAGCCTAGTGGTTAGACACTGGTTGCTAACCAAGCAATCAAGATTCAATTCCTACTAGCACTCCTTGTGGCCTTGGGTAAGTCACTTAACTCTCCATTGATCAGAAGAAAGACATGGCAATCTACTTCTGGTCACACTGCCAAGAAAACCCAGGGACTTCTGGGTTGCCAGGAGTCAGCACTGACTGGCAGGCACACTTTGCATGGAGTTGAGGAATAGCCTAGTGGTCAGGGCACAGGCTTATTAATCAAGAGAGCAGGATTCAATTCCCACTGACACTCCTTGTGGTTTTGGGCAACTCATTTAACTCTCCACTGCCCTAGAAAAAAAGGAATGATATAATATGCTTCTGATCATACTGCCAAGAAATCCCAGGAGCTATTGGGTTGCCAGGGTCAGCAATTGGCTCAAAGGCATATACTGTATTTGCATGGGGCAGTCTAAAGTTCCAAGGTGTATGTGAATTGTTTGATGGCTTATATTCTATTCCATGCCAATAAAGCACTTTTGAATATCAGTTTTCAGTCTCCTGTAATATTCTTTACTGTAATTTGTGTTAGATTGTTGTTCTTTCCTTTGCTCTTAGATATTTATATATACCTTCCTACTCAAGTTCCTTTAAATCACCATCTTCACTCAGGGAGGCTTTTTTCTACATTTTCTTTAAGGAGAGTTGCCATAGCACAATATGATTAGACCGAACATCATCTTGCTGTCATCTGAAAAGCTTTTTTACTACTCAGAATTGTTCTGCTAAGTGGTGATCATTGGAGCCATAGAGCTTCAAATATACAACAATAGATTTAGGGGTATGTTTACTAAACTGCGGTAATGTGATTCGCGTTAGGATCCGTGGTAGAAGCAGAAATCCCCAAATAAGGACACGGGCGGTACATCCCATTACCGATAACGCGTGTTACAAGGCGCCATAAATTAACGAGTGCTACATGGCACTTTACCACGCAGGCATGCATGCACAGCAACAGAGCAGTAGCACAATGGTTACTACACTGACTGATGATACAGGGGTCATGGGTTATATTCCCCAGTGAGCCTAATGTATAAGGCTGGCTGAGGCATCGCCCTTTACATTTAAGTAGTGATTGATGAGGCATTTGACTTGTATTTTAATTAGTGCTGCCAGCAAACACACCCTCACGGTGGCATAACCTAAGGTGCCGCATAAGGCATCCCATAACGTACTCCATAGGGCACATTATAAAGTGTACTGTCCGCCAAGGCACCCATAATGTCCCCTATAGGACACCTTATAAGGCTGTGAACAAAGCCCTGGCTGGCTGCAGAAGGACTGCACGTCACCACACAAACTGTCTTCTATGGTTACCCGGATAGGGTTAACCCACCCGTAACCATGATGCACTGCACATGCAATCAGCAGTCAACAGATGGGCACAAGATGGGGTATGCACCCCCACAGCACCTCAGCCTGGTAGTGGGAACTGACTGTGTGTGGTACTTGCACAGAGTAGAAACAGACCGTCATATTGTGCGGGTACTGTGATCACCCTGAGTGTGATGTGGGTCACACATCACCAGGTCCACAGCACCTTTCATGGCTGAAATACGCCATGCTGCAGGTCCCCATCAGTGTGTGATAAGTAGTTCCTGTAGATACACCTAAGATACATCTGTGTCCTTCTGTATTTCTCAGTCTTATGGGCGATGATGCACCCAGAATAGTGCATATCCTGTGTTGGTGCCATGGGTTACCTGCTGTAGGTGAAGGGGGGGAGTGTTTGGACCCATAGGCAGATTATGTACCACCACACAACCCACCCTCTGAGGCTCAGGGTGGGAAACAGGACCACCCACCAATAGATCCACATTCTACCTCCCTGCAATGGTAGCAGTAGAGGGGACCATCAACCCCAGTCCCACTGGGGAACAGACACGCTACAGGGCAGGCAATGCAGAGCAGTACACAGCCATAACACAACAGCAGACAGACAGTAGGCCTGGAAATGCTCAGCCGCGCTCCCCCACTACCACCACCTGACATTCTCCAGCAGCAAGCCTCCAGCCACTGCACCCTGCAAGGTGTTCCAGCAAGACACATACTAGCTGCAGACAGTCTGCTAGCTAGTCCATAGTGCATGGTCCTGGAGAAGATGCGTGTACCCAGGACAGGGACGTCAACATACACACCAAGCAGATAAATCAGTGATCGGGCCACAAAAGAAAACCCACAAATATCACATGAGAGAACTGCTATATAGCACTATGGGGGAACCTAGCCATGCCATGGTCACTGCTCAGTCAGGGTGAGAGTGACCTCCCAGCAGGACATGCTGTGGCCACCCTGTCCGTGCAGGTGGTGGCCAGGCACTACAATGTCCGAGCCATTGCCCTATGCCCTGTGCAGATGCATCCAGGCCAGGCCACCCTATCCAGGCTATTCTCATGGTACCTTGCTCCTCATTATGCACATTGGCAGGCTGATACTGACAACAGTGCTAGCAGTGTGGGCTGTGGAGGGTGTTGGCAGCCACCTCACACTGGATAGACAGACACATACTCCCCACACCTATGCCAGCATTGTGCAACTATAGAGGTGTTTGGCAGCCCAGGCCACCACACCAGTCCTGGGCACAGTGCAGGCATGGCTATGGTACACAATACTGTTGGGGTCACTCTGTCAGACACCAGACCTGAGGCACACTCCACAGACATCAGAAAGGTTGCTATGATGCAGCTCAATCAGCGAATTGAGCTTAACTTAGGAATTGCTAGCTGCCAGTGATCATAGCAATCTTTTGATAGCTGTGTTACCGTATTCCCAGGTTTAGGGTGGCATTGCTAAGGTATGCAAGTGCTAGTATTGGGAGATGCACGCAGGGCCCAACATCCTGCCTCTCCAGGAGACATTGGATAATGAAGCCTGTGGGTGCGGGTGTGTCTGCCCCTGTTGGCTGCTGCTTTACGGCAGAGGTTTGCAACTCCAGTCCTGTGGTGCCAAACACTGTTCGGGTTTTCATGCTGTCCCTCATGAATATGCATGAGATACATCTGCATACCATGGGGGTGGCGCATAGAAATGCAGCACAGGCATCTTTATTAGAGGCAGCATGGAACCTGAATGGTGTTTGGCCCTCCAGGACTGCATTTGGGAGACTCTGCTCTAGTTAATGCACATGTTTATGGTGTGTGTGCTCTGTAGGGTAAAATGTAGGTGTTTTGAGCATGTTTACGTCATCTGCAATAAAAGTGCTGTCTGTATTAGCACGTTGTAGTAGTGGGTAAAATACGGGGACTGGGTTGGCAGGGACCACAGCTGGGACTTGAACCTGTCCTTCTGTTTCTGAATACACTGGCTTTGTGCACTGCACCACCATATTGTCACAGAGTCAGTACATTCCCATGGTGATACCATGACTGTTCGTCAGACAGGGCCTTTCTGTTGCAGTGCACGGCACCCACCTACACAGCGCTAGGCCATGGTCTGCTCTGGGCAGCTGCCACTGCCCCTCCACCACCAGTATCCCTCTGCCACCATGCTGACATGCCCTTCTGCTGGTGGTGCTGGTGGTGCACAGTCTCAGGCCATCCAGTGTGCGGGTAGGCGGCTGCCTATGGTGCGGGTTCTGGGGTAGGGGTGCCTGCATAGATGACCACGCACCCCCAGCCCCGCCTGCCAATGTTCCGTGCCCTTGAGGGTAGCTGTTGGGTACTATCCCCTGTGACACTGTGGGTAACACACTCGTGCCCATGTTGGGCCTTCAGCAGTTGCTGTCTGGCTGCTCTGCTGTTTCAGCATTCGTATGGACTACCTAGGCATCACCCTAGTCCGCACTGTGGCCCAGCTGCACCACAGCATGTGCCGCCTGCAGTCCTCTGTATCCCCTTTTCCGGCATCTGTCCAGTTGCCATTCCGACATGCCCGCCCTTATGTTGCGGGACATGTGCACGCCATAGGAACCCTGTACGATGGAGAGGAAACCCTGAACAGCGCTATTTCACTGTGGGCTCATTCACCTTGTATGGGGACAGAGCATAGACCCTTCCATGAGTAATATCTTTTTTGTGGAGCTTTCTCGGGGGGGGGGGGGGGGTTGTTGTTTCCCATTGATATCACTATTGGCCAGCTTGGTTATGTTTTTTTTCCAGTTTGTTGAGGTCATTTTCAATGTTTATGTGCCCTTTTGTTCTGGGCACATGTATCACACTTATCACGTTTTGTAGGTTTCCCTGCCTATGCTGTACATTGCTGACACTGAAATGGTTTCTCTCCCTTGCAAATGTGCATCTAACGGCAGGTTTTCAATCTCGTTAGGATTCATCTCTTCAGATCAGCGCGTTAGTGTGAAGGGAGCCTCTCCCCGCCCACTTTCCGCCCATTGACCCCTTCTCTCCGCCCTCTCTCTACCTTCTGCGGTGTTTTACTGCGCCGCGGAACTTTACGATCATTAAGTTAAGTTAACGCGTGTTATGTAACGTTACCGCAGTTTAGTAAACATCCCCCTAAGTCTTATCTGTGACTCATTAGTATCTTTAGGTTAAGGCTAAATCCATGGACCAATGTGTTAATAAGGGTATTCAGTGGATTTAGTGCCATTGAAAAAAAGTAGCGATATGTAACATCACTGAAATATTCCTCTTTGGATCTTGATAGGAATGGTAAACTGTCCATCTTCAGATGGAAGACGGGGTGTAGTTTACCATATCTTCATGGTGAAATTAATGTACTCAGTTGATCCAGTGTTAATTTTTTACATTTTGAGGCAGTTTATTATCCATGAGTGTGGGATAATCAATCCATGCTGTACTGAGATTTTAGGGTTTTTTTTTTACTTCTGGCCATGATGAGTATTCAGCATTAACTGATCTTTTGATTTATATGATCCGCTCTTATTGCTCTTTTGTTTTATTGGCATGATGTTATTGAAATCAATATGTTCCTATATTCTATTAGCATCTATCGCAATGAACATCTATTGCAAACTCTAGGCAAGCAAGTATATGTAAAGCCCCATTTTGCATTGGACAGCTAGATAGGAATTACATCATCCATATTGAAATGCTACAAAAGGCTCTGCTGAAACACCAACTGTGGTATATAAATATTCACCCAAGAGAATTTATATATGTGGGGCCATCTTTTAGGAATTCTAATTCTGGAAAAGAAGTGATTAAAACAGAACTTTTTGATCTTTAGGAGGTTATATACAAATTGGCCCTCTCTTGTTTATGGTTTGTCATGCCATGAGGGCTTGCATGCATCAATGATGCTGAGAGCTATGCAATCCATAGCTTAACTACTGACAGGGCATCCTAAGAAGGAGAGGTCTCAGCTAAGGTGCCAGACTAAGAAAAATCACCCATCTGGGCAGCAGCAATATGGGACAGGGTTGGAGATGGAGGAACACATTTCTGTGACAACTGCAACAATACTGGCATTACCTCCACAACAAAAAGGACTGGCAATGTACTTCCATATCTTTTCATGAAAACCCAATTTATAATCACATAAAAACAAACTGTGATATAGTGCTAGAAGATGAGATCCCCAGATTGGAAGGCAACAGGCTACTGGGGAAGAGCTGAAGATGCTTCACAGTAAAGCCAGCATTTATGATGTGGTTGGATCAAAGCTCTTGGGATGTCTGACTGCTGATGTAGCTGTACATGAAATGAAAGCAGCTGCAAAGATGCCTTACATGTTGGGCATTGAACTTATGAAGCATAAACCAAGGGAATTTGGAGGTAGTCAAGAACAAAATGGAACACACACAACATGATTTATTGGATGTCAACAAAGTGATATGAACTGGCACCAGTTACTTTGACTATGATGATCACATGGTATACTACCCCGGACATGAAAGACAAAGAAGAAACAGTGTTTTATTTATCATTAAGAAAAATTTTGCAAAAACTGTAGTAAAATACAATTTATATTCATCTATGAGGAATGTCCATCAACATAACTATTATTTAGGTAGTGTATATCCGTCAACAGATGCAGCAGAGGGCAAAGTTCATCAGTACTATGAAAAAAGTACAAGCCAGAATTGATAGAACATGCATACAAGATATGCTGATAGTCATGGGCAATTGGAATGCAAAAGTCAGGAACAAAAAAGAAGGCAAAATAGTTGAAAATTATTGGTTTGACAACAGAAACAAAGCTGGAGAAATACTAATAAAATTCTACAAGACCAACAATCTATTCATCTCAACATCTTCTTCAAGCAACACAAGTGGACTCTACTAAAATCACATTGACTACATTTCTGGAAGTCAAAAAATGGGAAATCTCAATAACATCAACAAAAATGCTGGAACTAACTATGGTAGAAATCACCAGCTAGTAGCATGCAAACTCAAGATAAAAAAGAGCAAGCCACTCATAAATGTAGCAAAGTATGATCTTGAAATTATACCAAAGTAATTTAAGGATTACCTGCAAAATCAATTCACCACTGTGGATGGAAATGACAGAGCACCAGAATCACTATGGGATGACATCAAGAAAGTTGTGTTCAAAGAAATTGAAAAGTCTCTGCAAAAGATAAACAGCCTTCACTATGCTGATGATACCACAATACTCGCTGAAAGTAAAGATGATCTGAAACATTTGCTTCTCAAGATAAAGGAGCAAAGTCTTAAAATGGAAACTGCACCTTAACATAAAGAAGACAAATATCCTTGCAACTGGCAAAATCAATATGTCATCATTGATGGAGAAGACATTGAATCAGTTGAGAACTTTAACCTACTTGGATCAATAATCAATAAAGAACGACAGGCAGTCAAGAAATCTGATGTTGCATTGCTCTTGACAGAATGGCTATGAAGGACCTAGACAAGATTCTCAAGAACAGAGATGTCTCTCTCCATATAAAGATTTGACTTGCCCAAGCCATGGTATTTTCAATAACGTTATATAGATGCAAACATTGGACAGTGAAAAGATAGACAGGAGGAAAATCAATGCCTTTGAATACTGGCGAAGAATACCATGTATACCATGGACTGCCCAAAGAACAAACCAGTCAGTACTACAAGAGATCAAACCAAAGCTTTTTTAGAAGCTCAGATGACAAGACTTCAACTTTCATACTTTGGACACATCATGCGAAGAGAGAGATCATTAGAGCAAGATGTCATGCTTGGCAAGGTTGAAGGTCAAAGCAAAAGAGGAAGGCCAGCAAAGAGATGGATCCATAAAATAACAGCAACTATGGATGCCACTCTGTCAACAATGAGCCACCTGACTGAAGTCCAAAAACAGTTTAGGACAACTATCCAGAGGATTGCCATGAATCAACACTGACTCGACAGCACTTGACAACAACAGCAATAACAAGTTATAAAAAAAACTATAATACCACTGTGTCTCAATGTAACTCACCTTGAACTACTACTGGAAAGGTGTGAGCTTAATATACAATACAAAATACAAATTTACGCACATGCCTGAAAATTCTAGGTGCAGGCATTTTACATCTGCCATAAAGTAGGATAAGTGCTCGCACCTCATTTGTGCATGTTTGCACCACTTACGTCCCTATTTGATAAAGCATAGCATGCACATGCTTAACTTTATAAGATAGGAATGAATGCATGTGTTATCTCCGTGGGTGTTGATGAAATTACTCCCTTAAATATTTGAAACATTCATGAATAAGCAAACCTTTTCCAAAAAAGAGGAAGCTGTATAACTAGGGGATATGACATGAAGCTGCAAGAGGGTGGCCTCATTTTGGTACCAAAGTGTTATCTCATGAGTGTATGATAAAGATGCCATTTAGTTATCTCTCTTCTGCATTGCTTCTACTCTGTAGTCTTTATACTATCTTTAATGTATGGTTAGGGCCAGCCCAAGGTGTTCTGCCACTCCGGGCAAGAGCTCTAGCCTAGCTGAGGCCCCCTACGCTGAGCCACTTCATCAATCCTTGCTGTAACTGCCGATTCCGTCTTATGGCGGTCCAGTGATGGCAGTTTAAAAGTGGCGGCTTTGTACCGCCGCATTAGTGCCCACGACAGGGCATGTGCTTTGGCACATGTGGCCTGCTGCTTCTGACCATCCTCCGACAGGAAGTTGAATCAGAGGGGGGCTAGAAGTGGCACATGGCCTGCTGCAGACACCATGGGGATGGCAGAAAGCCACCATGCTGCCCGCCATAGTCTGCCACCCTAGGCAACCGTTTAGCCCACCTAGTAGACAGGCCAGCTTTGTATATGGTTAAATTGTACTCTCTCTGACAATGAGCAAAGTAGACAAGATAATTTATTATACAGCATTTTCATCCAGTCTACATTATCTACACTTAGATACTAGGAAACTAGAGAATATCTCAATGACACAAATAAACTGCAAGGAGGGGCATACTCTGCTGATGAAATGTTATGCAGATTTTTTTTTTAATGCCTTCTCTTATTTCCTGCTGCTTTCAAATGGAAATCCTCTGTTGCTTGGAGATTAGGACTAAATCCATTTCATTACTCTGATGAATTACACGCCTGCCATTGATTTCCTTGTTCTTACTCGCCCTATGTGCTAATAGGTTGTAAATCTAGCTTTTTAAAAGAACAAAGTTTGACATGGGTTGCTGTTTACCCATGTTAATGACTTGTCAAAGATATATATCACTGCCTTCCTCTTGCAAGCCGATCACTCCATTTTTCCTGCCCTGCAGAGCAATGCTGATGGGATTACCCTGAGAGTGTACAAATCAAGCCTATTATTGTGATGAGAAAGGGACGCATAAAGGCAGGGTTACAGCAGAAAGCTAGCTTGCATTATTGTTTTGTAAGCAATTTTAACAGTGGATGTTCTATTTCAGATGCTGCACATAGTCTTCATTTGGAAATAAAGGACATTTTAAGGACCCTGGGGATTAATAAACTGGACAGCAGCCAAAGAATGGCAGAGTAATTAACTCCCTACAGATTGCATTGATCTTTCAGCAGGTCATTTTAAACCTCCTGTCATTTACTGTACCCTTGCTTGAATTAAAGTTTAATTTGATGTTAAAGGGTAATGGGAAACCGAGCACAAGGAAATAAATCAGTGCACTTTGAGACTGAAGGTTATATGTTTTTTATATTGTTATTATTCTTATCTTTGTTTTGGGGGGGAAGGGGATAATGGCATAGGGTAATTACTCACAACATGCCATGGCTACATGTTGAGCATGTTGATACCGATGCTGCGGTTCTCTGGAAACAGTGAACTAGGAGTCACCTTGTACGGAAGGAGTTGCAGTTTTGTTCTCTGGCAAAGGATTCTCTATCATGCAATCATATCACTGTCTCATTGAAAGGAAAGTCCACGCGGACCAGACATCAGTCACCTTGGATGTTGGCAAGGCCAACACCATAAAATGGGGGTCCTAGTGCAAGAAATATGAAAGGGTCACTATTGAGTATGATGAATAGGTTGGGGGTCCTAATGACCTGAAAGGTTTTAGCTATCTTAAAGTGTATTATTGACCAGAAATGTAAAAGGACTCTTACATGAGCAAATTGAATTGTGCCTACTATTTAGCATATTGGTCCAGTGTGGATAAGTTCAGTACTCAAAATTACAAGTATGCTATCTTTGAGTTGCAGACTTCAGTAAACCTAAGGGAGGGGACAGAGTGAAGACAATGAAAATAAAGTCTTCCTTTCCCCCTGAAAAATGCATGTAAATGTCAGTTCAAAATACTAAGTAGGGAATAGAGAAAAAGCATAGTGCAGGATTATTGACTAATAATTACATATACAGGTTTGAAATATTAAAATAATACAAATATATTCACTACAGTCAGGACCCCCAGTCTTCTATGATTCAGCTATCCTTGTCTACATGTTTATTCACACCTTCAAAAAAATATAACAGATAAGTAAGACAAGACTTTCCTTGGCTAAATCCATGTTGGCTTTCTCCCATTAAACCATGACTATCTACATGTTCAGTAATTTTATTCTTTATAATGGTTTCTTCCTCATCACAGTATCTCCATTCACCTCTGGTTCTATCTTCATACAGCTTCCCCTCCATTTCCTTCTGGCTCTCTGCTCCATCTTTGCATGTCTTTACCTCCAGCTCACCAAACCAGCACATCTAGCTCTCTTCAGTTTCCTTTCCACTTTCCCTACATGTTTGTCTATACTGCCCAGGTCACCAAATCTATATCTGTCTGCTCAAGCTACATCTACTTATATCTGTGCTTCCTATCCACTTCTGCGTATTTCTCCCTCCCTGCTGCATGTGTCTCTCACTTCTCTTTTGACTCCTGCTCTACTTCTGTATGTCTATTCATCCTTCTAGGCCCTCTTTCTAACTTCACATGTCTCTTACATCCCTTACGGCTTCCTTCTACCTCTGTTTTTTTTTTCCGCTAAATATCCACTTCTATACAGGGCTGGCCCATCCACTAGGTGGACTAGGTGACTGCCTAGGGCAGCAGACCTCTCTGGACAGCACGGCACTCATGGCAGGCAATTGCTTTGGCATATATGCTTACCACTTCTGAATCCCCTCTAACAGGCCCTGATTCTATGGGGCATGTTTACTAAAGTGCGGTAACAGTACATAACGCGCGTAATGTAACGTTAACGACTGTTAACTAATGTTAACGCGCGTTATGATGCGTCAACGATCGTTAACGTCTCATAACGCGCGTTAACGCAAGTTAACGATCGTAAGGTTCCGCGGCGCGGTAAAACACCGCAGAGGGTGGAGAGAGGGCAGAGAGAAGGGGTCAATGGGCGGAGTATGGGTGGGGAGAGGCTCCAGGCACCCCAACGTGGTGAACTCAAGGGCTGAATCCTACCGCGATTGAAAACCTGCTGGTAGATGCATATTTGCAGGGGAGTGAAACCATTTCAGCGTCAGCAATGTACAGCATAGGCAGGGAAACCTACAAAACGTGATAAGTGTGATACATGTGCACAGAACAAAAGGGCAAATAAGCAGTGAAAATGACCATAAGAAACGAGGAAAATAACATAACCAAGCTAGCCATAGTGATATCAATGGGAAACAGCCAAAAATACCACTGAGAAAGCCTCAAAAAAAGATATTAACTGTGGAAGGGTGTATGCCCTGTCACCATAGAAGGTGAATGATGCCACAGTGAAATAGTGCAGATCAGGGCATCCCCTTGTTACTGAACAGGTTCCCCATGGCGTGCACATGTCCTGCAACAGCAGGGTGGGCATGTCGGAATGGGCTACTGGCAGATGCTGGAAAAGGGGATACAGAGGGCTGCAGGCGGCACATGCTGTGGTGCCGCTGGGCACAGTGGGGACTAGGGTGATGCTCAGTTTGGCCCATAGGAATGCATAAACAGTAGAGCCAGACTGCAACTGTTGAGGGCCCAACATGGGCATGAGTGTGTCCCCCGCAGTGTCACAGGGGACAGTACCCAGCAGCCACCCCTAAGGGTACAGAACAGTGGCAGGCAGTGCTGGGGGGAAGTGTGGGCATCCATCTAGGCACCCCTACCCCACCACCCATACCATAGGCAGCTGCCTACATGCACACTGGATGGCCCGAGACTGCCCACCACCGGCACCACCAGCAGAAAGGCTTGGCAGCATGGTGGCGGAGGGGTACCGGTGGCGGAGGGGGCAGTGACATCTGACCACAGCAGACCATGGCCTAGCCCGGTCCAGGTGGGTGCCGTGCACTGCAACAGACAGACTCAGTAGGACAAACAGTCACGGTACCCCCCAGGGAATGATCTGCCCCTATGGCGCAGTAAGCACAGCCAGTGTGCTCTGGAGCTGAAAGTCACAGGTTCAATCCCAAGCTGTGGTCCCTGCCAACTCTATCCCCATACCTTTTACCAGTAAGAAACTGCTAAGATGAAACCTTGTATTGCTGATAGAATAAACATGCTTCCAACACTTACATTTTATCGCACAGAGCACAGACACCACAAACAGGTGCATTAACGAGAGCAGAGTCTGCCAAATGCAGCCCGGGAGGGCTACAAATCATGCAGGTGTCATGCTGTTTCCAATAGAAGGACATGTTAGCATGGTGGCGGAGGCCGTAAGGATGGTGGAGGGGGCAGTGGCACCTGGCTGAAGCAGACCATGGCCCAGCCCGGTCCAGGTGGGTGCCGTGCACTGCAACAGACAGGCTCAGTGGGACAAACAGTCACGGTACCTCCAGGGAATGATCTGTCCTTGTGGCGCAGTAAGCACAGCCAGTGTGCTCAGGAGCTGAAGGTCATAGGTTCAATCCCGAGCTGTGGTCCCTGCCAACTCTGTCCCCATACCTTTTACCAGTAAGAAACTGCTAAGATGGAACCTTGTATTGCTGAGAGAATAAACATGCTTCCAACACCTACATTTTATCGCACAGAGCACAGACACCACAAACAGGCGCATTAACGAGAGCAGAGTCTCCCAAAGGCAGTCATGGAGGTCCAAACAACATTCAGGTTCCATGCTGACTGCAATAAAGATGCCTGTGCTGTATGTCGATGCGCCGCCCCCATGGTATGCAGATGTATCTCATGCATATTCATCAGGAACAGCATGAAAACCTGAACATGGTGCGACCCACCAGGACCGGAGTTGGGAACCCCTGTCCAAGAGCATTGATCCACAGGGGCGGAAACACCCGCACCCACAGGCCCCATTAGCCACTGCGTCCTGGAGAGGCAGGATGTTGGGCCCTGTGTGCATCCCCCAATACTAGCACATGCATACCCTAGCAATGACACCCAAAACCAGGGAATACGATACACAGATAGCAAAGGTTTGCCATGATAAATGGCACATAGCAATCGCTAATGTTAGAACAAGTTGCCCAGTGTGCTGTAACATACCAACCTCTGAGATGTCTGTGGAGTGTGTGTCACGTCTGGAACCTGACAGTGTCCACCACCTTGGGAAGAGACCCCAACAGTACAGCATACCATAGCCATCCCTGCACTGTGCCCAGGACTGGTGCGGTGTCCTGGGCTGTCAAAAGCCTATATTGGTGCACTATACTGGCATAGGTGTGGGGGTGTGTGTGTCAGTCTATCCAGTGTGTTGCGTTTGCCAACACCCTCTGCAGCACACACCGCTAGCACTGCTGCTAGTATTGGCCTACAAAATAATATATAAAATCCCTCCAAAAACCAAGTAAAAATGGCCTAGGTAGTTATGTAGAAGACAATCGTACTTTCAATATAAATGGAAACAACGGTCTCAGATTTAATAGCTATACGCTCCCGGATAGATTTATACCGGAGAGTGCTGCTAAAATTACATCAACGACCATGTACTTCAGTTTCCAGGTAGAACTCTTAAATATTCAAAAATGATTAGAAAAAGATTGAAATGTCCAATGTGCTTTGACCCGGTGAAAAGTGGGATATAAATACAGTTAAATAAATAAATAAATAAAATAAGATTAACAATCAACTGCATAACAAATTCATCTGACCATTCTTTACGTTCTTTTTCAAAAAATGTATTCAGAGATTGTGCTTAACGTTCAGAAGATTGTTAGCATTCCCAACGCCACCCTTTTGGTACCCTTATGCATTTCGAATCTTCGTCAGGGGAATGATCTCATCCAATAATCTCTGTCGAAGGAGAAAAATTATTTGTAGAATCACACACAGCAAATTAGTTCAATAATGCTATAAACTATACGAAAATGGATCTATTCCTCACCAAAATTCTGACATCCAGAAAATCATTTGAAACTCAATGATGTGCGGTTCCACTTTACCCAAACTGTTCAATAGTCGCCAAAAAACGCCGCGTATGCGGCTTAAGCAGACTACGTGATTTTTTAAAGGGCTATCAACGTTCACGTAACTATTACGTCACTCAATACACAGCTCAGATGGAAAAAACTCTCCTTGTGTGTTCTGAAGATGCCCTAAAAACAACATTGTTCATTGAACAACTTTAAATGCAGACACTCCAGTCTATTTTTGCATTGAGACCTCCAGGGATAACTGTTTGAAGGCGATGAATCCATGATTGCTCACGAATCAGCAGACTTTTTCTCTAGAGTTGCCCATCGTACCTGCTACTACCAAGTCGATCACAAAACATTTCAGGTCTTCAAAAACATGATGATACTGGGTGCAATGGGATACTAATGGGGCTTCCTGAACATTACACCTAAGCCTACTCTTGTGTTCATTAATTCGGACCCGCAACGGCCGAACAGTTTTGCCCACATACAAAAGATCGCACGGGCATTTAATAGTGTAAACAACATGGTCCGTGTCGCACGTCGTGTGGTGTCTCAGTTTGTAATCTTTACCATGATAAAAGAAAGAAGAATTGATTTCCTCTGTAATAAAGCAAATATTACAATGGCCACACGATTTGTGTCCTCCTCCTTGACTAATATTGAATGATGGTATTGATCTTAACTTAGCCGGACTCAATTTTTCTTTGAGGTTTGAATGGCGTGTCCAAACACATTGAATCTGTAGTTCTTGAAAACAAGGAAAACCATTTAAAACATTTCTATGTCTTTTGAAAATCTTTTTAATACTACCGCTTAGAGGTGAAAATTTGGTAATAAAATTGATAACTGTGGTGTCAGCACTGTTCTGAGTAGCCCGAGGATGAAGCAGTAAAGTTCTATTATTGTAAAGAGTCCGCCGGTAAGCCTGCTTAATAATCTGTGCAGGATACCCTCGTTGCTGAAACTCCTTTATGAGAGCTTTTGCTTGTTTCTTGTACTCCTCTGTAGTGGAGCAATTCCGTCTATATCGGATAAACTGCGAAACCGGTAGACTATCGCGTATTTGTTTAGGATGTTTACTTTTGTAATGAAGTAGCGAATTCCTATCCGTGGGCTTTTTGTGAACGGACGTCACCCAACCTTGTGATCCCTTCTGTATGGTAACATCCAAAAAAACTATAGTTTGATCGTGAAAAGTATAAGTAAATTTTATATGGGAGGTGACGCCATTTAACCATTCGACAAATTCCTGCAACAATGCACTAGACCCATTCCACAGTAAAAAGACATCATCAATAAATCTTTTCCATAAAACTACATGACTGTAGTGTGGAGACAATGGAAGCCACTGATTTTCATATGAGTCCATATATAAATTTGCCACCGAAGGGGCACAGGTAGCACCCATGGCCACCCCTGATATTTGCTTATAAATGGACCCTTCAAACTCAAAGTAGTTGTTAAAGATGGTTAATGTGGCAAGTTGTGATAAGAACTGAAGATGTTCCGCGGAGAGATCTCCCCTTCCTTGCAAAGAGGAGAGGATAGTATCATAAGCCGCCATTTGAGGGATACTGGTGTATAATGCAGAAACGTCCATTGTTACCATTATAATGCCTGGAGTCAATGCCCAATTGGAACAATTTATATTGAAAGTACGATTGTCTTCTACATAACTACCTAGGCCATTTTTACTTGGTTTTTGGAGGGATTTTATATATTATTTTGTAGGTAACTTTACCCTCTAACGCAGTGTTTCCCAACCCAGTCCTACGGGGCACACCGCCAGTTAGGTTTTTGGGATATCCCTAATGACTATGCATGAGATATATATGCATTAGAGATATCCTGCCAACCTGACTGGTTTGTGGCCCTCCAGGGCTGGATTTGGAGACCCCTGCCTTACACCTCTGTCATTTAAGATTGTGAGTGGGCAAGGTGCAGATGTCCTAGACATCGAAAGGGTATATAGAAGGTGACACATTCCTCCTCGATTCTCACCACCACCAAATATTGTCTATTAGACAACTTTTTGGTGGTGGTGAGAATCGAGGAGGAATGTATCACATTCTATATACCCTTTCGATGTCTAGGACATCTGCACCTTGCCCACTCACAATCTTAAATGACAGAGGTGTAAGGCAGGGGTCTCCAAATCCAACCCTGGAGGGCCACAAACCAGTCAGGTTGGCAGGATATCTCTAATGCATATATATCTCATGCATAGTCATTAGGGATATCCCGAAAACCTGACTGGCCGGTGTGCCCCGTAGGACTGGGTTGGGAAACACTGCTCTAACGAATGACCTGTATAATTGCTAGTATTGGCCTGGCAATGTGCATAATGAGGAGCAAGGTACTGTGGATATAGACGGAGAGGGCAGCCTGGGCAGGATGCACCTGCACAGGGCCCAGGGCAATGGCTGGGACATTGTAGGGCTTGCCCACCACCGACACGGACAGGGTGGCCACGGCATGTTCTGCTGTGTGGTCATGCACACCCTGACTTTGCAGTGACCACGGCATAGCTGGGTTCCCCCATAGTGCCACATAGTGTCCTTCTGAAGTGAGATATATGGGCTCTGTCCTCTGGAGCCCTATCACTGACCCATTTGCTTGATGGGTGTGTGCACATCCCAGGTGTGGGTGCACACATCACCTCCAGGAACATGCACTATGGACTAGCAGGCAGGCTGTCTGTAGCTTGTATGTGTGTGGCTGGAACACCTTGCAGGGCGCAGCGGCTGGTGACTCACTTTGCTTGCTGCTGGAGGATGTCATATAGTGGTGTGGGGCAGCTGTGCAGTACTAGGTCTACTGTCTGTCTGTCACTGCCCAATGTAGTGAGGCGTACAGATCTGCATAGACTGCGCTGGTGGGGTGTCCATTTCCTGGCAGGACTGGGGTGAATGGTACCCTCTACTGTCACCAGTGTAGGGGAGTAAAATGTCGACCCGTTAGTTGGAAACCATGTTTGCCACCCTGAGCCACAAAAGGTGGGGTGGGTGTTGGTATGTAAACCGCCTATGGGCCCAAACCCCTCCCCCTGCCCCCTTGGACCTGAAATCATGTGACCATGGCACCCACACAGTGTATGAACTATTCAGGGTGCATCATAGTCCACACAGGCAAGACATGATGTACAGATGGACACAGGCAAATGCTAAGGGTATCTGCAGGGGTCACCTATCACACAGAGGCACCGATGGGGACCTGTAGCATAGCCCATCGCAGAAATGCCAGGTGCAGCGGAAATGGTGCTGGGCACCCCACCTCACCCTCAGGGTGAACACAGGACCCGTCCACTGTGATGGACGGTAGCCACTCTGTGTCAGTAACACACACTTTCAGAACCCCCACCAGGCTGAGGTGCTGTGGGGTTGCACATGGTCAGGACACACAACCAGGCCGAGGTGCTAGGGGGGTGCATCCCGCAACACGGGGCCCTCTGTAGACTGCTGATCTGCATGTGCAGTGCACCATGGGTATGAGTGGGTTAACCCAAATCCTGGCCACCACAGCAGACAATTTGTGTGGTGACCTGATGTCCTTCAGCTGCCAGCCCGGGATTTGTTAGTGCTGGGGGAACAGGCATCTGGCTAGTCTGTCTCCACGTATTCATAGTAAGTTGAGTGTTTCCTTGGATTTTGCCAGTAGCTTTCAGTGTTTGACAATGTCGGTGATGTTATTGGGCTTTTTGTTTTTGGTAATGATCTTGACCTTGGTCTTGATCGTGTTTGCCATATGCCCTTGTTTTCTGAGACTTTGGTTTATTTGATTGGCAAGCATTCTGTGTTTGTACGTAGAGAAACTGTGGTTGATCTGGAGTGGGACTTTTGACCATTTGACAGTTATACTCGATAGGTTGACCGCATCTTTATTAGGGATTTGTTAGTCACACTAACAATATAGCCCACTAGTTACTTCACTGCCTGTGGAGCCAGATGTCATGGTTTTGATCCCACAGTGGGGTTATTTGGTGGGGCTGTGTGAGGCATATTCTTTTGTTATTTGACATGGTGCTGCCAGCTACATCACCCTCACAGTGCTGTCTCCTTACGGTACCTCATCAGGCACCCTTTCACGTGCCCTGTGAGGCACCCTTTGATGCGCCCTGTGGGGTGGCCCATAGGGGGCATTCTAGGGTGCCTTGGCGGGCAGTGCACTTTATAATGTGCCCTTTGGGGTGCCTTATTGGGTGCCTTATGTGGCACCTTAGGTTATGGCCCCGTGAGGGTGTGTTTGCTGGCAGCACTACTTAAGGTTAACAAAATAACTGCTTCTGACAGCACTGATTTAAAGTAAACGGTGATGTCTCTGCCAGCTTTACTCATTAGACCCAAAGGGGGATTGAACTCACAACCCCTGCACCATTAGTTGGTGTATTAATCATTGTGCTGTAGCTCTGGATGCCTTGCTAAGCACCTTTTCATGCACCGTATAGGGCACCCTGTTGGGTTACTGTCTATAGGTACTCTGTGCCAGTGAGACACACAGTCAGTTACTCTTACCAGGCCGAGGTGCTGTGGGGGTGCATACCCCATCTTGTGTTCATCTATGGACTACAGATCTGCATGTGCAGTGCACCATGGGTATGAGTGGGTTAACCCAAATCCTGGCCACTACAGCAGACAGTTTGTGTGGTGACCTGACATCCTTCAGCTGCCAGCCAGGGCTTTGTTAGTAGCACTAGCAATGTGGCCCACTTGTTACTTCACTGCCTGTGGAGCCAGGGGTCATGGGTTTAGTCCCACAGTGGGGTTATTTGTTAGCACTGTGTGAGGCATTTTCTTTTTTTAATTTAAATTGGTGCTGCCAGCAATACACCCTCACAGTGCTGTCTCCTTACAGTGCCTCATCAGGCACCCTACACAGTGCCCAATGTGGGACCCTATACTGCACCCTGTGGGGTGGCCCATAGGGGACATTCTAGGGTGCCTTAGCAGGCAGTGCACTTTATAATGTGCCCTCTGGGGTGCCTTATAGGGTGCCTTATGCGGCAACTTAAGTTACGGCCCTGTGAGGGTGTGTTTGCTGGCAGCACTAATTAAAATTAACAAACAAACTGCTTCATACAGCACTGATTTTGAGTAAAAGGTGATGTCTCAGCCAGCTTTACTCATTAGACCCACAGGGGGATTGAACTCACTTCCCTTGCACCATTGGTCAGTGTATTAACCATTGTGCTACAGTTCCGGATGCCTTGCTAGTAATGTTATCAGACGCCTTATGGGCGCGCGTTGCGTGGCGCTCTACACGATGTTTTCTAATGCTCATTAGGCTATGGCGCCTGGTAATGCACGTTATCGATAACGATGTACCGCCCATGTCCTTATTTGGGATTTCTGCCTGTACCGCGGATCCTAACGCGAATCACACTAACGCAGTTTAGTAAACATGCCCCTATGTCTCTCTCCTTACTCTCTCTAGTACCCAGGTACTTTTCCCTCAACAGTTCCCTGCTTCTTTCTGTCTCTCCCTTCCCCCTCCCCATATTACCAGTAGTTTTCTATATCTCCCCTGAACACTTACTGGCTTACAGCCTGTACAGCATCAAGAGCAATAGCAACACTAGAGGGATGATAGGCAAAATAAGACTGTATTAAGCCAAACTGGGCTTGATCTTGAAGCCCCAGAGGCAAGGAGCCAGGTTGTCTACCAGAAGAGTGGTAGCAGCTGTGAAAACGGTGGGAAGTGGATTAGTCACTTAACATCTAGAGAGAGCACAATTAGGGATGTTGTGATTTCTCTAGCAAAAGAATTGCTCATGACTTAGCAGAGTATTTTTGTCTTGGGTTTCACTATTCTCTTGCAGACAGAATATAGAATTCTGAGAAACATTTGGGAAGAATACCTTCCACCTGGCTTGCTCTGCCCAAATGTTACCTCCCTGGATTCCTGTCTGGACCCTGCCTAGATCCTTCTTGCCTGGATCCAGCCAACATAGAAACACAGAAAACTGATAGCAGATAAAGACCATACGGCCTATCCAGTCTGCCTTCAATACCAACTATTAAGCTGTATAGTCCCTTGTTATTCCTTTAGAGATCCTCTGTGTTTGCCCCATGCTTTCTTGAAGTCAGATACAGTCCTCATCTCTTCCACCTCCACTGGGAGATTATTCCATGCATCTACCACTCCTTCCATAATGAAGTATTTCTTCAAATTATTCCTGAGTCTATCCCCTTTCACCTTGATCCTATGTCCCCTCATTGCAGAGTTTCTTTCAATTGAAAGAGGCTCTCCTGCTGAGCATTTATGTCATAGTGGTATTTAAACATCTCGGGCCCAATATTCAAAAGGCATTTACATGGTTCACAGGCCTGTAAACCAGCCAATATAAGCTCTTATAATATAATACCAACAATCTACAAATCATCAAACAAAATCACAATTCCTCAACACACCGTTTGCACAATTTATGAGGCACCCAGTCTTTATCTTGATCTCCAATTTTTAGTCCAAAGTATGCAAAGTATACTTTTTTCACAAAGTCTGTAATATTCTGCTGTTGCGTCAACACTGTATATTCACCACAGATGAAACAGAAACTGTCTGGCGAATTAATACACTTTCACAGAGCCATAACATAACGGTTGAAGAATGATGAGCTAACACGAATTGCGATGAAAAAGTGTGAACAGCCTAGAACT
The DNA here is from genome assembly GCA_033557465.1 of Ichthyophis bannanicus. Lineage (NCBI taxonomy): Eukaryota > Metazoa > Chordata > Amphibia > Gymnophiona > Ichthyophiidae > Ichthyophis > Ichthyophis bannanicus. The sequence goes on from CM066032.1 coordinate 350,545,549, forward strand.
AAGAACCTGATGATGATTCGTGCACAAGTGTGGCATGCAGGAGAGAGCAGCTCTGTGTTTGTACACGAGAAATTACAGTGCTGGCCACGCCCCCCTGCACTGACCGGAGCTGCTGCTATCTGCCCTGTGTCTCCCTCCCACTGGATTCTTCAGGAAAGATGAACCCCTTCTACCATTAGAAGCACCGACTTAAAACTTGCTTAGCTTATGTATATATTGCTGATCATCAGATTTACAGTGCTATTTTTTTTTTTACATAACTCGGACAACCCGCTTAAGATTTTTTTGGCATTTTATATCTTAAATGCACTTATGTGAATTAATTAATAGTAATTTGAATTAATTAATAGTAATTTGAAAAAAATTTGATAAATTTGAAGACAGTTTTGCATGTTGTGGCAAATCATGACATCTAGTAGTTTTTTCAATATTTTATTTGTTTTCAGCACACCAAAATACATGGAAATTAGATGAAAATAATCAAACAGCTTTTTAGTCGCAGACCTGTGTAATCAGTGTTTCTGTTTGCAATGTTTACTGTTTTGAACGTTTGAGGGCTAGATGGGGGGGTTGAATGATGGTGCGGGAGGGGAGAATGAGTGCGGAAACTTGGGCGGGAGATGAACTGGGCATATGCTGGATGTGATAGGTATGAATGGGAGGTTGTGTAAGTGGAGAATGTGTGATGGAGCATGAGGGGGGGGGAGTTTGGTATGTGTGAACCCACGGTCGGTCTCTTCCTCAATTCCAGAATAAGAGAGATGCTCTGTGGGAAAGGGGTGGGGTTCCAAAGTGGGGGAGGGGGAGGCATCTGAATGTAAGAGTGCGGGACAGTTGTTGTGGGGGATAGTAATATGTCCTGTAGGTTAAAAGTGGAGATGCTGAATGCACAGGGCCTAAACTCCCCACAAAAGCAGAAAATGCTGCTGCAGGAGATTAAGGATTGGAACTGGCAGGTGGTGTTTCTTCAAGAAACTCATTTGTGGGGGAGAGATGAATGCTTACCTTGACCCCAAACTTTTGTAGTGGAGGGAGGCAACCATAGGAGAGCAGGAGTGGTGATTTTGGTTAAAGGGGACGTTCCTTTCACATTGGGAGGGATATATTGCAAAGTGGATGGAAGGGCACTAGCAGTGTGGGGGGAATTGTATGGGGAAACAGTGACTTTTGTGTCTATCTATAGACCCGGTTTAAAACAGGCGGCCTTTTGGTCTGAGATGAGATGGTGGATTGAGGGGAAGGTACATGGACAGTTATTGGTGGGGGCGATTGAAATATGGTATTGGACGGGAGGTCACAAGTCAGTGGGGTACGGGGGGCCCGGGACTGAAGGCCATGCAAGAATGATTGCATGAGTTCGGGCTGATGGATCTCTGGAAGGCAGCCAATCCCTTTACTTACTTTTTTTTCCTCGGTCCATGTGTCCTATAGCTGCATTGATTACATCTTTGGGGACGCATACTGGGTGGATAGTTTGGACAGCGCCAAAATTGATCCCATCACTTGGTCGGACATGCTCTCCTGAAAGTGTGTTCCGACAGATATTTTAGAAGCTTAATGAATACCTATTACAGGGAGAGGAGGCGATTAAGACTCTAGAGAGAGTGATCGGGGATTACTTAAAATTAAACGACACAGAAGAGGTGGCAATGGGGATGCCCTGGGATGGGCTAAAAGCTGTCCTCTGTGGCCATTTAATTCAGATGGGGCCTGGAGAAAATGCCAGTGCGAAGAGCAGACTTGTTGGCTGACTTCTCAACTGTTGCTCTAGAATGGGTTCATAAACAAAAAGGGGACCCGAAGGGGAGAGCGCAATTGGAAGACATTAGGAGGCAGTTGAATGAACTCCAGTTGGAGTGGATATCATACCAATTACAATGGGTGCACCAGATTTATTATGAGTTTGGTAACAAGTCTGGTACCATCTTAGCTCATAAACTGCATGCCCGAGAGTGGATACAAGCTATTGGTAAGTTAAAGGGGCCCCAGGTTAAGCTTCTGTATAAGGGTGTTGACATTCAGGAACAATTTATGAGTTATTACAAGGCACTATATGCAGCTGACCCCCCAGTGGTGGTGAATTGCATTATGGATTATCTGCATATCAGAGGGGATAGCTGTGGTCAGTTAGAGGCCAAAAATAGAGAATTATTGGAGAGGGAAGTCTTGTTGGAAGAAGTGCAGCTGGTGATTCGAGAATTGGCGCCGGGTCTTGATGGATTTGTCCTATATTGTGTTCCCTGGGACCCCTCTTGCAACGGGTCTTTAAAGCAGTATTGCAGGGGGAGAGCCTTCCACCTTCTATGTGCCAAGCTGCTATCATAGTGCTACCTAAACCGGGAAAAGATCTGGCACTTTGTGGGTCCAATCACCCGATCTTGATGCTTAATACGGATGTTAAAATTCTAATGAAGCTACTGGCTGAACGGCTGGGATCGATGCTCCCTGGTGTTGTCCATCCCAATCAGACAGGTTTCATACAAGGGTGGCAGGCTGCGGACAGTATGCGGAAGATACTCCAATTTTCTTGGTTGACCCATAAGGAGCAGCAGGAGGCTATGTTATTATCTATCGATGCTGAGAAGGCCTTTGATAAGGTTCGCTGGGATTTTCTTTTTGCAGTACTGGAGAGACTTGGATTCGGCACACATTTTTTGTCTTGGAATCAAGCATTATACGTTGCACTGGAAGCTACAGTTTGTGTAAATTCTGAGTTTTTTCCTCTAGGGCACAGGACGAGGCAGGGGTGTCTATTATCCCCCCTGCTTTTTGAGCTAGTTATAGAATCTTTGGCCACCAGGGTGAATGCCCTAGGGGGCATCCGGAGCATAGAGGTAGGGCCTTCTCAGCATAAAATAGCCTTGTTCGCCTATGACCTATTATTTACAATCATTACCCCTTGACGATCCTACCTGTACTTTTTTGAGAATTAAAAGACTATGGAGCTCTCTCGGGATTTAAAATTAATCTTGATAAAACCAAGGTCCTAGTAGTCCTAGTAGTCACCCTCAGTCCTACAGTGGTGCAGAACCTGAAGGAACATTACCCCTTCCACTGGATGCCCCTATCCATTGAGTATTTGTGTATTCAGCTGACTCCCTCACCTGAATATGGTGAATTATCCTCCCCTTTTCCAACAGCTAAGATGCAATCTGAATCAATGGTGGGAAGGAGAATCATGGTTAGGTCGTGTAGCGACTTTAAAAATGAGCATATTCCCTTGGCTACTGTATTTATTTCAAACTTTGCCTGTCAGGGTGGCACCTGCAGAACTTCTCCACTTGCAGAAACAGGCTTTTGACTTTGTCTGGGGCTCCAGCCATCCCCAGGTGGGGGCAACGAGTAATGTATGCTGCCTGGAGGAGAGGAGGTTTGGGAGTGCCTGATTTTGGGTGTATTATGCTGCAGCCCAGTTGCGCCAAATTTTTGACTGGCGGCTGAGTGATCGGAATTCTAAGTGCTTTCAGGATGCAGAACAATATTGGTTAGATGACATGCCATTGAAGTACCTCCCATGGATTTTGGGTGCCTCCCCTGGCGCGAGAACCCTTATTTGTGGCTTTTGTTCTTCCAGTGGAGATATGGATGGAAATGTATCGCTCCCTCTGCCCGATTTTCTACTATGGCTCCTGTAGTTGCATCGCCGGGTTTCTTCCCAGGGTGTGAAGGGGTTTTTAGATGATGGGAGAGAGTGGGTATTGGCATATTTGCAAATTTTATCGATAAAGGGGATTTTCTTACTTTTACAGAGCTTCGAGAGAAATATCACCTACCAGGTGGGGATTTTTTAGCCATTCGTCCTTTCTGTTCCTTTCAGGCACTGACCACCCTTCTTTTGTCACTAGTTATGTCCCATCTCAATTTCTGCAACCTGGCCTTTACTGACATCACTCAGTCCCAATTACACCATTTCCAGTTACTACAGAACACCGCTGTCCAGATCAACACTCCTCAGGACCGCATTACACCAATTCTAATTCATCTTCATTGGCTTACCACATCCGCTTACAAAGTTCTTATTTTGACCTCTTGCACCATATATGCCAACACGCCACAATACCTTACAGACCTGCTTCAGTACCACATCCACCCCCACAGCCTTCGTTCAATTCGTGTCAACCGCCTGGTCCTCCCGTCTGCATCACGTGCTCACCTTCAAACCACCTGTCACTGTTTTCTTCTTTCTAGGTCCTTCCCTTTGGAACTCCCTCCCCTCTGCTATCCGCCAGGAATCCTCCTTTCCCAAATTCAAGAACCTTCTAAAGTCTCATTTTTTTCTATTGCAAATTTGATCTGCCTTCCACTATCTCCTAACCCTCTATGACCTCTGCCTTTTGTCATTTCTTTTCACTCTGTCTGTGATTGCATTGTTTCTATCCTGTCACATATTGTAGTTATTTTCTTTTTCTGGCCTCAGCCATACTTTACATTTTTATGTAATTGTAAACCACCTTGGTTGAATGAAGATGTGGTATATCAAATAATCAAATAAACATAAACATAAAACTTCAGATCACACATTATTTGCAGCAACGAGAAATCCGGGCAACATATGAGGAGGGGTACAATAGCCTTGAGGCATTGTTGCTGGGGTATTGGAGGAGTAGAGGGCTAATCTGCTTGTTGTATCTGGCCTTACAGGGGACATCCCCCCCATAAGTTTCCATACCAGAGGGCTTGGCAGCGGGACTTGGGGAGGGAACTTGATAAGAAGGAATGGATGTGGGTGTGTGAAAGTCAATCACATCAAGCCCTCTCCATAGCAGTACAGGAGACTTCCTACAAGCTTCTCTGCCGCTGGTAATATACCACCGACCGATTACATAAAATGTATCCCGTAACTTCTGATCCATGTTGGAGGAATTGTGATATGAAGGGCACTTTTATACATATTTCGTGGGAATGTCCTTTGATAATCCAGTATTGGGGGGAGATTAGATTTCAAGTGGAATCCCTTTCACCCGGACATTGGTTTGGACTTCGGACTTTGCTTATTGGGGATCTGACCCAATAATGTGACATTGAAATGACTCCAGCCAATTTGGGCCTGTATTCAAGCAGTCCGGAGTGAGATCACTTGGGCATGGAAGCAGCCCTTGGCACCGGGTATGGAAAAGTGGCATACATGGCTGCGCCGTTTTGTTTTAATGGAACATCTCATGGCCCTGCAGTGCCAGAAGGGGGACTATTTCTGCAAACATTGGCAACCTCTGTTGGACTATCTAGCTGGCTGTAATGCCTTTCCAGGGGGTGGGGGGGGGGGGAGGGGAGAGTACAGGGGAGGGGCAGGAGATGGGTTTACACTGTATAAAAAATCTACTTTGGTTGTTGCTGTTGGTTGAGACTATGTTGAAATGTAAACTGTCATGCCAAAGGTTCAATAAATATTAAACAATTAAAAAAATAAGAGACCAAGAAAATGTAGTAAAGTATAGAAATTTCTGTAGTTATATTGGGCGCTATTAAAATAAATTTTCAAGCAAAAAAAAAGAATCGGGCCAAGGATAGAACCCTACAGCACCTCACTGGTAATGTCTTTTTTTTCTCGAAGTGAGCTCCATTTACCTGTACCTTTGTCGCCTCCCACTCAACCAGTTTTTAACTCCGTTGGTCACTTTAGGCTAGGGTGCTCAATTTATTTAAAAGTTGCCAGTGTGAAACAGTGACAAAGGCTTTACTGAAATCTAAGTACACCACATCTAGAGCTCTCCCTTGGTCCAACTCTCTGGTCATGCAGTCAAAGAAATTAATCAGATTTGCATGACAAGACCTGTCTCTAATAAAAGCATGTTATTTCGAATCCTGTAATTCACTGGATTCCAGAAACCTCACTATCCTCTGAGTTAGCAGTGTTTCCATTGATTTACTCACCACAGGGATCAGACTAACTGACTGTAGTTTCCGACCTCATCCTTCCTTCTGTTTTTTTCTGACTCTAAAAAAGCATTAAAAAGGTCAGACAGTGGAGCTGCCAGATCTTTCCGAAGTTCTTTCAATACTCTCAGATGTATTCCACCTAGCCAAGATCTGCTTCACTTCTGTTCCTATTGGTGGATATTTTCTGAAGTCCTGTTTCAGGCTGTTCATCTGTGAACACAGAACAGAAATTTTGAACACTTGTGTTTTTTCCTCATCAGCTCCTACATATTCCTCCCCTTCACCCTTGAGTATGACAATACCACTTTTTCACTTCCTCTTCTCACTAACATATCTGAAAAATGTTCTGTCCCCTCCATTTTACTACATTGGTTATTTTTTCTTCCATTTGTACTTTTGCTTTCTTGACAACTTTCCTAACTTCTCTTAACTTTTTCAAATACTGATGCTTGTCTTCTTCTTTCTGTGATCTCTTGTATTTTATGAAGGCTACTCTCTTTTTCTTCACCATTTCAACTACTTCTTTCGAGAACCATAGTGGCCTCCTTTTCCTTTTGCATTTATTTTCCTAACAATAATGTTTGTTGCCCTTCAAATATCCCCTTTGAGGTTTGCTCACTGCTTTTCTACATCTCCCAGCTGTTCCCATCCAGCTAATGACTCCTTGTACTGTCTTGACAAAGTTAGTTTTCCTTAAATCTAGGATCCTTACTTTTGAATGAACTATCTCAGCCCTTATCCTAATATTGAACCACATCATCTGGTGATCACTGGATGTGAGATGATCACCCATTATAACATCAGAAACACTCTCCTCATTCGTAAGCACCAGGTCCAATATGGCCCCCTCCAGTCTGAGTTCCATTACCAGTTGTCAAAATAGTTCTCCCTGTAGAGAACCCATGATCTGCTTACTTCTAGATGACACTGCATCAAGGATGCCCCAATCAACATTTGGCATATCGAAATCGCCCATTATTTTACTGATTTATTTATTTATTTATTTTACTGGATTTCCTATACTGCCTTTCAGCAGGTCAAAGTGGTTTACATGAAAACAAAGATATTTACAGTTACAGTGGAACAGTTAACTATTTACAGTATGCATTTCTTAAACATATAGTCAAATAACTATGTACAGCATATGGGATTCCAGTGGAGGGTATAGGGAGGAATCATAAGCAGAGGGTGTTAGGTAAAAAGTATCATGCAACGGGGGTTATGTGGTGGGGCTGAAATGCTCTGAGAAGAGCTGGGTCTTTAGGTGCTTCCGGAATGTGGTGAGGTTGGTGATGTTTCATAGTGGGTCCGGCATTCCATTCCAGATTGAAGGCGCGTAGAGCTGGAAGACTTGGGCACATGTTTGCTGGTTGAATTTTGTCCTGGCATGGGGGATGATAAGGGTGTCCTTTGCAGAGGTTCATCTCGGCCTGTTATGTTAGGGGGTATGAAGAAGCGTGGGGATGTAAGTGGGGAGGGGGGGTCAGCGTGGATGGCTTTGTGTGTCAGGAAGAGGGCTTTGTAGCTTATCCAACTGGGAAGTGGCAGCTAGTGGAGTTGTTTGAGGATAGGTGTGATGTGATCCTGTCTGGTTGCTTCCTGGAGGATGCATGCTACGTGTAGTGTGATTTGTACTGGGTGCATTGTAGTTTGTGGGAAGCCCTGATAGATAAAGTTGCAGTAGTCCAATTTTGGTAGTACCATTGCTTGGAGGACAGAATGGAAATCTGATGGCTCTAGGAGTGGGCGGAGACATTCAGTGTTTTCACCTTCTAGAATATTGATTTGGTTGTTTTGCTTATACAGGGCGGCCCAAAAAAAGTGAGAACATCTCGTAAATTAAAAGCTTAAATAGTTTACTTATTTACCTTTTTTAGCTATATAATGTCTTTATTTCAACAATTTCCGGTCGCCATCTTTGTTTTTTAATTTGTCAATCGTTTACATCTGTCTTTTTGAAATTTTAAATAACTTAGATGCGACGAGATGTTCTCATTTTTTTTGGGCCACCCTGTATATCTCCTGAAGGAGATGAGTAGGTCCAGGATGATGCCAAGGTACCTCTGCTCTGTCTTGACTGCTACCTAGGTGTTATTCAGAGTTATGGTGGAGGGGTGGGGGGGGGGGGGACGGGTTGTCTTTTGTTATGAAGAGGGCATCTAGTTTTTTTAGTTGATTTCCAGGTTGTTGGATTTCAGCCAGTTGGTGACATCTGTGAAGCATTCTTGGTGGGTAGAATAGGAGGGTTGTTTTGTGTTGATTGTTCCATATATAATGATGTCATCTGCATAGATGTGGAAGGTGAGGCCGTGGAACTGGATGATTGAGCAGAGGGGTCATAGGTATATGTTGAATAGGAGTGCTGATAGTGTGGATCACTGGGGAACTCCCTCGGTTTGGTGATATGGAGTAGATGTGTTTGGACCAATTTTTATCTGTTGGTACCTGTTGGTTAGATATGATGTGAACCACTGTAGAACTATGCTCTGGATTCCAGTGGATCTAAGTCGTTGCAGTAGGATACTGTGGTTGACGGTGTCAAAGGTTGCAGAGATATCTAGGAAGATCAATGGGAATCCCCGGTTGGTGTGTTGTATCCCTTGTGTTAGGTTGTTTAGCAGGGTGACTAGTAGTGTGATCTTGGAGTTGGCATTGGATGGCTTTTTTATGAGTTTTGCAGTGAAGGGGAGGCTGGCGAAAGGCCTGTATGAGGCTGGGTCAGAGGGATGAAGGTCTGGTTTCTTCTGGGTGGGATGTATGGATGAGATTTTCAGGCAGTCAGGCATTTTTCCTTATTGGAGCACAATCTAGATGATTTTGGTGAGTGTTGGAATAAGTTCCTTCCTGGCTGCCTTGATCCAGGTGACTGGACAAGGGTCAAGAGTTGACGTTGTGTTGAGAGATGATATGATGTCTTCGATGTATACTTTGCTGATGTTTCCAAAGGTGGATCATGGGTTCGTAAGGGAGGTTTCATTGGGGGAGGAGAGGGTTCTGATATTGGTTGGGGGTAAAGCTGTCTGTAATGTCTTGCGAGTTGTTGGTGGCTGATCATGATTTCTTGGTTGTTGGTGGATGGGGTCTTTGTCAGTCAGTTTATGATGTCGAAGAGTTCTCTTGGACAATTGATTAGTTTCATGTGGTATTTGCGCTTCGCGTTGTCAGTTGGTAGTCATTCAGTAGTCTTAGGTATTTGAGTTTGTCATCCTGATCTGCTGTCTTTCGCCATTTTCGTTCAAGTTTTCGGAGCTTTGAGCATGCGAAGGGTTAGGGTGTATCATGGAGTTTTGCGTTGTCTTCTATTTGAGAATGGTGGTGTCATTGTGATTGCTGCTTCTTCAGTGATGCAGTTCCAGTGTTTCATGAGGGTGTCGGGGTCATTTGAGTTGGTTAGTAGTTGGAGGAGGATCTCCTCTATGAAGTTTTCTTTGTTGAAGTGTTTAAATCATCTTTTATATGTGTGGCGGGTGGAGAGTATGTTGGGGGGGGGGATGGCGTGGGAGAAGGTGATCAGTTTCTGATCAGACCAGGGTTCTGGGTGAGTTTGTATGGAGTGGGGGGGGGGGGGGTCTGCATGAGTTGAATGGTCATTGTAGAATATCTGGTCAAGTATGTTTCCCTTTTTGTGGAATGGAGTTTGGACAAGTTGGTTGAGGTCCATTGCTGACATAGCTTCCAGGAAGGAGCAGGCATGTCTCAGTTGTATAGATGAGAGATTGAAGTCTCCTAATACTAGGAGGTCTTTGTTCCTTCTTGAGGTCAGGAGTATTTTATCCAGTACATTGGATAAGTCGTTGATGTTGTGGATGATATTCTGTACAGGAAAACAATGGTCAGCTGTTTGTTTGTTTGTTATTGTGATGGCATCAGTTTTATTTGTGCTCTCTGCTGTGTGGTATCAGAAGTTGAAGTGTGTTTTCACTATGATCATTACACCCCTGTCTCTTCGCTGTGTTTGTGGGCAGTGGAAGATGGAGTAACCGTCTGGTGTGAATTGGTTGAGGAGGACGTTGTCTGTTTCTGTGATCCAATTTTCTGTTATGCATAAAATGTCCATGTGCTCGGTCGTAAGCAGGTCTCTGATGGTGGGAACTTTGTTTCTGATTGAGCGGGTGTTCATGAGTGTGCATTGCAGTATATACGTGGGGGATATTTTGGTTTTGGTCGTGGAGATATGTTTGTGTGAGTTGCGTATGTGTATATGATGTCGGAGGTTTATGTGGGTGATGTGCAGGTATGGGGGGATGTTATTTGGTGGGGGTTTTGGCCAATCCATAGATGTGGTGTGTAGTGTGTATGTTGGTTATGGGTATGTTGGTTGTGGGTGGCTGTTAGTAGAATGATTGCCAGTAGTGTGTATAGTGTGAAGTATAGGGGCAGCATTTTTTGTCAAGGGTAGTAGCCACTTGTGTTCAGCTCTTGTTTGCGGGCTTTTGGGTGGGCGCTCGGGTTGGAGTCTGGTGGAGATAGGCTTTCATGCCAGGCGATCCTCGCCCTGGTCCATGCCTAAGAGCCATGCCAAAGGGCCCTCTGGCAAGGCCCTCAGTTGTGGGCACGCCTGTGGTGAGCCGCTCAAAGTAGTCTGGTTTGGGGCTCAGGAAAATGATGTCATCACAGCGGGGAGGGGATTACCTGTTATCAGCATCATTGCACCCTTAACACTATGAAAAAGCTGCTTTAATGGGTGTTAAAGGCTCCAGCAGCATTAAGGGCACATTAGGCGGAGAGTGGGTGTAAACCGAGCGGAGAGTGGGCATTAACAACAGGTGCTCCCTTAACGCTAGTTGTGCAATGTGTGTAAAAGCCCTTTAATGCTGGGAGCCCTAATGCCATGTAAAACCTCACGGAAAGGGTGTATTTGGAGGGGAGAGAGCCTATTTCACTGTCTGTAATGTGATCCACACACAGGGGAGCCCTAGACAGCGATAGTAGTGCTCCATTAGCAGCAATAGCATACTATCCAAGTATGAAAGGGCACTATGTTGATGGTGCAAATGGGGCAAAAGAGATGGCACGTGGGTCAGGCAATGGGATTTTCTGGTGAACAAGGCAGACCAGGCAGCTGCACATCTGTGATGTCCGTCCTGATCCCACAGTGGCAGCACACAGATACGCTGCTGCTATGGAAAGATGATGTGCCACATGGGGCAGACCAAGGGTACCTGGCACTATAGGCGGAAATCCTACCCGCCCCCCTACTGCCGCTGAAGACAATTCCAGAGGAAGGGGCCGATAGCATCAGCAGCTATAGCACCACAGGGAGCTGCAAAATGCAAGTGCCTGGGGAAATACCACATCTGTGGATGTCCGCCTCCCCCTGAGACATATTGGTGGCAGGCAGGGATAGAGTCCCAGCAGTGGTGGCTGGTTGAGGGGGGGCATGGTTGTCAATGTGTGCATGCTCTCCCCCATCTGAACCTTGCTCCCTAGGTGTCCACCAAAGGTGCATGGTGGACAGGCTGGGACTGCGCACCACCCCCACTGACAGTATGCTATCATATCGGTATGGTGTGGGGATGTTGGTGGTGGGTGTAGTGGCCACCAGCTGCAGCAGACAAAAGCCATGTCCTGGCCCTGTAGTCTCTTGCACATCACAACATTTGCCAAGGTCTGCCTGATGGGGAACCTTTCAGCCTTAGGGACAGCAGAGCATATGCTGATCCCATACCACTGAGGCTAGACATAACATGACACGTGCCCACATTCCCGGTGGAGGGGGGCATGAGCGGCAGGGTGTGCACAGCTGCATGGGTGAAACAGCAGTGTGGCCACCTGCAGAACTGAACCGGTGGGTGGTCCATAATGGGAAGGAGGCTTGGAGCAGATGACAAGTCACCCACTCTGATCACTGACCCATGCCACTGGTCTAGGGAACCGTGCAGATCGATTGGCCCATGGAGCAGACATAGGAATACCCCCACACAGGCCCACATTCTTCCCATCAATGAACACAGCTTCACACAGGGAGCATTAAAGCCATATAGCAGCTCTGGGGCTCAACACACTAAGCCAGTGTGTATATGGACAGATGGTCAGAGGTCCAAGACCTGGGTGTAGATCATGTATTGCATGTCCCTATGGGTAAACTTTATCCTACAGTGCAGGTACAGCAACAGCATGTGCAACCCTGAAAGAAATGTCAAGCAGGGATACAGACAGACTCCACTATCGACAGCTGGATGGAAAGGCAGCCTGATAGCACCAGCATACTGAGCGGGCATTAACAACATGCGTAAATGTCAGAGCATGCTATTAGTGCCTGCACAATCTGCACACATTAACAAGGCTAGAGCTGATATGGAGACCTAAGTGGCAGGCATGAATGCTAACCATCCTCCCTTTTGAACAGTGTGGCAGTGTGTGTGTGTGTGTGTGTGTGTGTGTGTGTGTGTGTGTGTGTGTGTTTGTGTATATCCATTGTTCTGTGGCTTTGTGCACTTCACTGTGCCTTGCATTACCTAAGCTGTTCCCAGCGTTAGTCTGCAAATGTGCATGATGAGGAGCAGAAGATTGCAGGTATGGCTTGATACAGAGCAGATTGGCCAAGATGTGTCTGCATCGGAGGTAAGGTGGCCATCTGCCATGAGCATGGACTGGGTGGCTACAGCATGTTATGCTGAGAGGGCACTCTCACTCTGACCGAGCAGTGACCATGGCACGGCTATGTATCCACATAGTGCTATATAATATCTGGCTCCAATGATGTGGGTGCAATTTTTGTTCTGGGAGCCCAATCACTCAGCCACATGCTGGGTGTCCAAACCATTTATCCCAAGCCAGGGTGCACATGGTTTCTCTGTGCACATGCAATGTGTGCTGACCAGCAGACTGGTCGCATTTGGTATGTGCATGGTTGAAAAACCCAGTGGTGGGTAGCAGATAGAGAGTGACTGTACTTGCTGTAGTGGATTGTTAGTCCTAGATAGTTGGGACAGCAGTTGTTCTCTACAGTCTTGGTAGAACCAACAAAACTGTAGCAACAGCCCCACACAAGCCTAGAGTCCCCCCATTGTACTTGGCATCCTTGGCATCAGCAGTTGGACACTGGCATGTACTGTTCTAGGAAGGCTCTTGTCTAACAGGGGCAGGACACAGAGCCTAGTTGCATACACACTGCAGACAATACCTGCCAGCAGAGACCATCTTTAGCAGTGACCACAGCCAGCAGAGACCATCTCTAGCAGTGCAAGATTTGGAGACTAGGTGCAGGGCGCACATCCTCATCCTCAGGGTGACCGCTCAAACAGCACAGTTTGTTGCTGTTAAGTGCTTGGAGCACACCGTGTCAGTGTGTTGTATTGAGCTGATGTGATAGATCAGTGCCTCATGGGTACTGGAGGGACTAACCTATACTGGGACACACAGAAGACAGTTTGGACAGAGACCTACAGGCTCTTTGAACCCAGACATTGTGATCTAGAGAGGTGTAGCCTACTGGTTAGTGCAATGTCTCCATAAGCAGGAGACAAGGCTTTGATTCCCATTTGTTCCTTTTGCACTTGTGTGTTACTCAAGTCAATTCTCTGCCTGTGACAGTCCAGGAACTGCTGTGACTTGCAGACACTCATCCTTCTACTTTGTTATGCATTCTGGCCATACTTTGGATCAGCAAACCTGCTAGTCCCCATCATGCCCTTTTAAGAGCATGGCTTTATTGGCTCTGCTGCAGGCCATTGCAGGGGCCAGATATGTTCACTTTGCAGATGTCAGGCTCCTGTTTGGAATGGCAATGGGGGGGGGGGGGGGGGCGGGCAAGATACCAGGGTTCGTGGCGAACTGCTACTCCTTATGTGACATTTCGGAATGTGTTTCTGTCCTATGATATGTATGTCGCAACCTTCATGGACTGACAACACTTCCTTGTGACCTTGAGAAGGTCACTTAACCCACCAATGACTCAGGTGACTGCAGGTCCATACAGTCCCTGTTTATCATCATACATTACCAATTCATCGGTAAGATGTACCACATCGTGGCCTCACTGATACAGCTGTATACTAACAGGCAATTACATGCATACAGCTGTAACCTGTATCCACCGCGGTGGTAATAATCAGTTATCTCCGCTGTTGGCATGAAATACCACTGGCCATATTGAGCAGTAATGTGGTTATTTTAAATGTGTCTATTAGGCTGTGACTTGTGTGGGGCATGGTTATTTTGTCCATCCATAGCCACATAATGTCCAAATTCACACGGTTATGTCCGCGGATTAACTCTGTCATACCTGGGTACCCATTAAATATGTGCAATTAGGGCTGTGATGCTTGCTCAGAGCCATGAAGAGGACACACAAGCAAACATTCTCTCCAGTGCAGGTGGAATTCACCATCAGTCTGATTTTGAGGGAGCATGGGACCCTCTTTGGGGCCAGGGATGCTCACACCCACCAGCATGCTTGGCATGACATCACCAGGCAGGTTAATGCTGTCCTACCACTATAATAGTGAGGTTCAGGACATAAAGAAGAAGTGGTGAGTGATACAGCAGCATGCTAAGAAGAAGCAGGTGATGAACCTAAAGCTACCACTGGAGCACAAAATCCCCTCACTGACCTGGAGGAGAGGGTGGTGGTCTATATGGAGAACATCAGCATCGAAGGGGTGAGAGGCCAGGGTAGCTCAGCTAACTCTGCACAAGGGGGTGAGTAGGCCAGTGTTTCAGGTGCCTAGGTTCCTCCAGCCTTCCCTCTGCACCCCCACCTTGGGACTACAGCAGGTGAATAGCACATCTCTTTCCTTGCGTGGCCCCCCATCCCAGCAAACACCCTGTTGCAGGTGTCTCTCCTTTTACATTTGCTGGTCCCCAAACAGGTCCTTCCCATTCTGCTGAGGCTCACCCTTGCATCTGGGCAGTAGCCATGCAATCTGACTATGCCCCTCACACACCCCGTACCACTACCATGGTACAAAGGACATGTCACAGGTACTGCCGAATGGCCCATTGAAAAGGTGGGTGGCACTTTATTTGGCACAGTATATGTACTCAGCTTCAATGTCCATGTACACAGGTCCTGGTCAGCCAGGCATTGCACCTATCCTCCATGTCGGGTAGGTAGTCAGGTAATCACTGTCTGTACAGTCATGGTTTTCCAGCACTGAGGGACAGTCACCCCTGTGAAGCAAGAGGGAGTATAGAGTTTGCACCTAGAATATGTCATATGTCACTGCATATCTCCCCACATCCCTGCCACACATATTCATAGGTATCTACACACACTTATACCTACCCTCAGGGCATTCAAAGGGGGCACATTTCATTATATCACACACTTCCTTAACATTCCTGTAACACCACCTTGCAGCTGTACCATTGTGTAGCTATAGACCTGTCACATGCACCCAGGGGCGGCCCAAGGGGGGTGCGGAGCCATGTGTGGAGACTCGGTGCGGGGCCTCATTTGCATAAGTGCCCTTATTTGCATAAATATTTGCATGTTACCATACACTAACTTTTAGTAAACATGTCTCTTAATGAGTGTATGCATAAAGAAAGACTAAAAGATTTCTACATTACTATAATCCAGTGCCAACTGCCAGGTACATTAGGAACTACTACAAATGCTGCCCATTTAGAACCCATAGCAAACCCGCCGTATCCTAACAGCACTACCAGGACTCACAAAGCACCATACCCTACCTATCAAAAGGCAACACTGCAAATATTAAACCAATACATTTCAGAGAATACTGGGGAAAGAGAACAAGTGGCAATGTCATATAGGAATTACATAAACAGAATACCTCAGCTCAGTTACACATGCAGAACATAGACCATCACCAAACAAGGAATCACAATTTAGAAACAGGAAGGCAATAATTAAACTGGGAACCCTAAAAGCCAAACTTGGAATGTACAACAACACTGTAGAAATAAAACTATAAATTAATTTCCTCTTGTACCAAACAAAGCGCAGACGTTAATGATGCACATTTCCCAGAGCTTTCATATTCCAGTTAATAAATTCAAAATAAAGAGATATCTTTCTACCTTTTGTGCATTTTTTTTCAGTTGCAATTGCTCCAGCCACTTTCTTCTGGTTTCTTCATGTTTTCTGCTAATTCTCCATCATCTGCTGTCCATTTGTCCTTTCTTCTAGTTTTTTTTCCATTCTCTCTCTCTACATCTGCTTTAACATACTAATCTTTCTCCATTTGCTCTTTCCTCATTCCTATTTCATCCACTCAAATTTTACCCCTCCATCCTCAATCCCCACTTACTCTCCCAATACCAGGCCAATTGTAGATTTTTCATCCCTCCCACACAAAATATTTTTCCTCTCTCCATTTTACTCTCCCAGCCCCATCCCATTCTAATCCTTCCCCAACATCAGCTCCCTTCTAGTTCCAGCCTCACCCAGCATCCATTCCTTTCTAGTCCCTGCATCAGCCCATTTCCAGTCCTAGCCCCCCATCAGCCCATTTCCAGTCCTAGCTCCCCCATCCATTTCCAGTCTGAGTCCCTTCATCAGCTCATTTCCAATCTTAGCCCCCCATCAGCCCATTTCTAGTCATTTCCTAGCCCCATCATCAGCCCATGTCAAATCCTAGCTCCCCTCCACTCAGCCCAATTCCAGTCCAAGCCCCCCCCCCCATGAGCCTACTTCCAGTTCTAGCCCCTCCGTGAGTCCATTTCAATCCAAGACCCCACCACAGCCCATTTCCAATCTTAGCTCCCCCCAACAGCCCATTTCCAGTCCTATCCTAGCTGCTCCATCAGCCCATTTCCAGTCCTAGCTCCCTTCCCTCACAGCCCATTTCCATTCCAAGCCCCCTCCCCATCAGCTATGTGCAGTTCAAGCCCCCCCTTCCACTCAGTCCATTTCCATTCCAAGTCCCCGTCCCCATCAGCTATTTGCCGTTCAAGCCTCCCCTTCCACTCAGCCCATTTCCAGTCCTAGCAACCCCCCAACCCATTTCCAGTCCTAGCCCCCCATCAACCCACTTCCAGTCCTAACCCCCCATCACCCCATTTTCAGTTTATGCCCCCCCATAGTCCATTACCAGTCCTAACCCCCCATCAGCCCACTTCCAGTCCTAACCCCATCAACCCATTTCCAGTCAGCCTCCCATAGCCCATTGCCAGTCCTAACCCCCCCCATCAGCCCACAGCCCATTACCAGTCCTAACCCCATCAGCCCACCTCAAGTCATAACCCCTCCCCATCAGCCCATTTCTTGTCCTAGCCCCCCCATAGCCCATTATCAGTCCTACCCCCCCATAGCCCATTACCAATACTAACCCCCCCTAGCCCATTACCAGTCCTAAACCCCCCCATCACCCCATTTCCAGACAGCCCCCATCAGCCCACAGCCCATTACTAGTCTTAACCCCCCCATAGCCCATTACCAGTCCTAACCCTCCCATAGCCCATTACCAATCCTAACCCCCCATCAGCCCACAGCCCATTACTAGTCTTAACCCCCCATCACCCCACAGCCCATTACCAGTCCTAACCCCATCAGCCCACCTCAAGTCCTAACCCCTCCCCATCAGCCCCTTTCATGTCCTAGTCCCCCCCCCATAGCCCATTATCAGTCCTAACCCCCCATAGCCCATTACCAATCCTAACCCCCCCCCATAGCCCATTACCAGTCCGCACCCCCCATCACCCCAGTTCCAGTCAGGACCCATCAGCCCCCAGCCCATTACCAGTCTTAACCCCCCAGAGCCCCGTACCAGTCCTAACCCCCCCACCAGCCCACCTCAAGTCCTAACCCGTCCCCATCAGCCCATTTCCTGTCCTAACCGCCCCCAACCCACAGCCCATCTCAAGTCACGTCCTAACCCCCCCCCCACCACATCGGCTCAGGGAAATTTAAAAAAAAAAAAAAAAGCTGGCTGCTGCCGCTGCTGCTACCGCCGCAGCAGCAGCAGCGACAGAATGGAGTGTCCCGCGGGGCCCCCTCTGCTCGCTGAGCCTCTCTGCAAAAGCTTTCAGATTCGCGAAGGGAGAGTGTCTCCCTCGCGTCTCTGTTAAGCCCGCAGGGGCTAATGGGAAATTTCCCATCAGCCCCTCGCGTCTAAAGGGGCAGATGGGAAATTTCCCATTAGCCCCTGCGGGCTTAACAGAGACGCGAGGGAGACACTCTCCCTTCGCAAATCTGAAAGCCCTTGCAGAGGGGCTCAGCAGGCAGAGGGGGCCCCACGGGACACTCCATTCTGCTGCTGCTGCGGCGGCAGCGGCAGCAGCCAGCTTTTTTTTTTTTAAATTGAATTTTTAAAAAAAGCAGAATGTTCTTTGCGTGGGGCCCCCTGAAACGTGGGGCCCTGTGCAAAAAACATTCTTGCTCAATGGACGGGCCGGCCCTGCATGCACCTCCATATAGGCTGATGCCTAGATCTCCATCGCAATCTGTCAACCTCCTTGCCCTACACACACCCTTCACCAAAACCATCCCTCTTGTGTGGTGCTGGGCACCATGCTCCACTGGCTCCCAGGCCCTGCAGACTGGCCCACCTCTGTTCATCTCATGCTCTATCTCTGTACCTTGCTCCCTACCCATCTTCTCTGAGACCTGGTGTGTTTGCATTTGCACTGCATGCTCTGTACACACTTTGATGGGGGTCCTATCATGTGCATTTCTCTTCTACTTTGTGTCATGCCATTCTTTCACTGGCTCTCCACTCCATGTTCTGGGGTAGTGTCCCCCAACAGGCCTCTGCAGTGCCATCAGACCATGGGTAGCCATGCACATGTGTCTGCCTACGTACATATCCCCCACCTCCTTATGTCTGACACAGACCCGCCTCTAACCCCTAACCCTTCTCTATCTTCCCTTCCACAGGCACACCCCTACCAAGACTGTCTACTGACACCCCAGGTCCTTCAGGAATGAGGCCGTAGCTGTGTTCTGCTATTACTGCACAAGGTGACAGCATCAGTGCACGATGGGTGAACACCGAGCCTAATGAGGACAACACTGTTGTACCAACACCTCTCCCTTCTCAGCCACAGTGTCATCCCCAGGATCTGCCAGACCTAGAGTTCCACATCCCTGAGCCACCCATGGGCACCTATGCAGATGACTAAGGGCATTTTTACAAGCCTGCAGACTATCAATCAGGAGCTGAAGGATACTATGCAGTTGCAGCAGGAAATGGCAGAGCATCAAGGAGGCACCAGGAGGCACTGCTTTGCCTCGCCTGTGAAACAGTTGCCTATATGGCCTCTATCTTGCACTCCCTCTGTGACATTGCAGCTGCTAGGCAACCAATTGAGACTGGGACAGCTCTGAGGAGCCACAGTATGGCAATGGTGACAGGCAGCCTACAGCCTGATGAAGCCTCCCAGCTCGGAGCGATACATCAGAAGTGCCACCACTGAGGTGTAGTGCATGGGTTGAGAAAGGGGAGATTGGATGAGGGTGCAGATGGGATGAGGGCACATTGATGTACGTATGGGAGAAAGGTTGGTTCAGGGAATAAATACATCAACTCACACTAGACGTTCTCCTGGATCAGTCTATTCCATGCTGCTTGCGTCACTGTTGTCACATGCTCGTTTGGTACTCCTCCTCCGGCACCTCATGGCAGCATTCTACTTCCATGCGTATCTCCTCCTAGAGCAGGTCTATCCACCACTGGATGGCAATGTTATGCATGCTGTAAATATGCAGCAGACCCACTCGGGGCTGTACAGAAGCTCTCCTCCACTCCTGTCCAAGAACCTGAACTTGCTCTTCAGGAAGCCAAATACACGCTCGACCACTGCTCTTGTACACACAGTGCTTTGCTGTAGTTTGCCTCCTGTGCTCTCTGTGGGTTGCGCAATAGTGTCATGAGCTAGGTCCTCAGTGGATATCCCCTGTCACCTGCGGGGGCATGGAGAGAGTAACAGGGGATATCCACTGAGGACCTGGCTCATGGGTGTTATGATATTTGTGGGGGATTATGGTCTCTATGGCAGCCATTGTCACACCTGCAGGACATTAGATACATGTTTGATATCTTACAGTACCATGCTTTGCCACACCTGCATCACTGCAGTCTCCTACAGCCCCAGAGTGACTGTCAGGTGTTGTTGCCCCATCCACTGTGACAGCTGGGGAGCATGTGCTTACCCTCTCTACACAGACAATAGCACCAGCCAGACCCTGTAAACTCTGTGGCCAAACAGTGCCCTATTCTTTACTACTTCCTTCTCTTCAGCCTCCAAGAGGTGAGCTGTCAGCACTTGCTACCACATGTTCACTAAAGTCCAAGGATCAACCTTTTCACACAGAAACACACAAAATATTTATGTGTCAGACACACCATCAGGAGAGGACCTCTATCACTCTCGAATGATAGTTTTGTCGATTTTCATTTGAGAGCAATAGAGGTGCTCTCCTGATGGTATGTCCAACACATAAATATTTTGGGTGTTTCTGCACGAAAAGGATGATATTTGGACTTTAGATTTATTTGTGATTGCCTGTTTTTGGGGGGTTTTCTTTGACCAAATGTTCACTGGCAAGAGCCAGTTGCAGCAGCTGTAGTGGCTGGGGTGGCACTACCTTCCACCAACTCTGAGGCCTGCTTCAATCCTGGCACTTCCATTGCCTCCCAACCCAAAAGCCCCTTCCCTTCCCCCTCCCCTATGTGCTATTTCCACACACACGCGACACTTCCTCTTGCCCCCAATAGAGATTGACACCAACTCCTTTGCAGCCCCACAATATCCCACAATCACATACCCACATGCAAGCAAGGCTTTACACAGGTGTTTCCATTATGCATCACTCACCAAGTAGCCAGCCATCACCACGTTTTCCAGAGGCAGCGGCCTGGCCCAGGTCTGACTGTGATAAAATGAAGGCATTGTGCCAGGATCTAGGAAAGTACACACAAAGGTCTGTGATGCACATGTTGACATCATTCACAACCTGCATGTTCATTGAGTGGTATTGGTGCCTGTTGTGGTAGGCCCTCTCATACTGGCTGGATGGCCTCAGGGCCACATGGGTGAGGTCAATGACACCTTGGAACAATGAGAAGGATGCAGTCTGGTAGAGGGCCTGCATGGTTTGTTGTTGAACTCTGGAGTGGAAGGGAAGCAGACATATTCAATGAGCCATCTGAGGAGAACTGTTGTAAAGGCCTCTATGCAGTGTGACGTTGTAGACTACATAATACTTGTGATCGCCCCCACCGCATGCTGGAATTTGCCAATGGCAAGAAAAGCCAGGGTAGTGGTTACTTTGAGAGCCACAGGCATCATGTGACTTCTTGCAGTTGGGAGCTCCAGGCCATGTCTGAGCATGGCACAGAGATTGGTGATGGTGTCAGCATACTGGACTTGGTACTTACCAATGGGGAACGTGTTTCTTTTTTTTTATTTTTTATTTTTATAGCATTTTATTTATCATTAAAGAAACATACAAAATTTAACCCATAACAAAGGGAAGGGGGAAACCCCAACCCCCACATTACAGCAGAATCCAAAAGAAACACACATATCAATAGTCCTCATTCAGGAGGAGTACTATAATAATAGGAAAAAACTATCCTTTCCCTGACCAATCTGGTAATTTAATTTGAACCCAGCAAAAAAGAGACAAAAAAGAAAAACTACAGCAGACTACAAAATGATACTAAGACTGGCCCTTGCCATTCAAAAATGCCTCAAGCTGCAAAACCTCAAGAAAAATGTAACGAGTACCTTGGTAAATAATGTGGCACCGACAGGGAAATTTTAAGTAAAACAAAGCGCCCAAAGCCAAAACACGCGGGCGAAGTTCCTAAAAGGCCCTCCGCCTTTGCTGCGTGGCTCTCGAGACATCGGTAAAAATCTGAATAGTGGAGTCACAAAATTTCTCAAGTTTTTTCTTGAAGTATGCGCGGAAAATTCGCTGCCTATCCAACTCTGAGGCTAATGTAATTAACAATGTGGTCCTTGTAGGAATCTCGTCTTGAGACAATTCCAAAAAATCTGAAATATTTAGAGAAGCTGAACTTTTAGGCTCACTAGCATCACACCGAACCTGAGGCTCGGCTTGCAAAGCCATGTCTCTGGAAGGTAGATAATATATATTAAGCAAAGAAATGGTGTCCACATCAGAAATCAACCATATTTCCTTCAAATATTTATGAAAAAGCATAATGGGAGCAAGGTAATGAGTTTTAGGAAAGTTCAAAAGACGAAGGTTCCAGGAACGTAATGAGTTCTCAAGAGCCTCGTGTTTTTAACGTAACAAGGTAACATCCTGTACCATAGAAGTAGTACGTG
Organism: Ichthyophis bannanicus; assembly: GCA_033557465.1. Lineage (NCBI taxonomy): Eukaryota > Metazoa > Chordata > Amphibia > Gymnophiona > Ichthyophiidae > Ichthyophis > Ichthyophis bannanicus. Next base: position 350,567,635 of record CM066032.1, read on the forward strand.
GCTGGAGAATAGAAAAGCGATCCTCTAAAGAACCAACGCTTTTCTCTACAACAGCCAAACGAGATTCTTGATTGGAAAATTTAGCAACAGATTCCTTCGTGAATACCGAAATCCTTTGCAAAGAAGAATCTAAAGCCAACTCCATTCTGGATAACATAGACCATAAATCTTTCAAAGAAACTTCATCTGGAATATCACGTGACTCCCTAGAGCCAGCAAATGTTACCACTGATGGCAACGGAAGAGGCAATAAATCAGCGACAGAGTCCAAACGAAGAAAGGAGGAGGACAAATTAGGGCCCTCAATCTTATCATGACAACTATCAGGAATATCAGATAAAGAAATATCCTTGTCACATTTCACTGGGAAGAAATTCTCCGCGGCTGGAGGAGAGACAGAGCAGGCAGTACTTACTGTCGATCTTTCACCAAAGGAGGCATCCAGGGCAACAGATTTAGGCACCAATGTACCAACGGAGACGTGAGCATCCATGGGTCCGATGGTTATAACCGCCTTTGGTTGAGCCGCAGGCAGCATGCGTTTCTTTCTCTTCCCCATTCACGGGAACTTCCAACGCCAAATTTGCGCCGAAGGGGCGCCAAAGGGGCAGGACTTGCCCCTTTGGACACGCCCCTTCGGACACGCACCACGGGCATGCGTCCGCTTCGTGTCCCGCGTCGGAGGCCCGGTGATATAGCCCCATTAGAGCCAACTGCCCCAATCAGGGAAGTGGAGGCGGGACCAGGTCAATCCAGTAAGAAAACAGCTAGTGCAGGAAACAAAGAACTCCTCAGCGTTCCGCGTCGGAGGCCCGGTGATATAGCCCCGTTAGAGCTAACTGCCCCAATCAGGGAAGTGGAGGCGGGACCAGGTCAATCCAGTAGGAAAACAGCTAGTGCAGGAAACAAAGAACTCCTCAGCGTCCCGCGTCGGAGGCCCGGTGATATAGCCCCGTTAGAGCCAACTGCCCCAATCAGGGAAGTGGAGGCGGGACCAGGTCAATCCAGTAGGAAAACAGCTATTGCAGGAAACAAAGAACTCCTCAGCGTCCCGCGTCGGAGGCCCAGTGATATAGCCCCATTAGAGCCAACTGCCCCAATCAGGGAAGTGGAGGCGGGACCAGGTCAATCCAGTAGGAAAACAGCTAGTGCAGGAAACAAAGAACTCCTCAGCGTCCCGCGTCGGAGGCCCGGTGATATAGCCCTGTTAGAGCCAACTGCCCCAATCAGGGAAGTGGAGGCGGGACCAGGTCAATCCAGTAGGAAAACAGCTAGTGCAGGAAACAAAGAACTCCTCAGCGTCCCGCGTCGGAGGCCCGGTGATATAGCCCCGTTAGAGCCAACTGCCCCAATCAGGGAAGTGGAGGCGGGACCAGGTCAATCCAGTAGGAAAACAGCTAGTGCAGGAAACAAAGAACTCCTCAGCGTCCCGCGTCGGAGGCCCGGTGATATAGCCCCGTTAAAGCCAACTGCCCCAATCAGGGAAGTGGAGGCGGGACCAGGTCAATTCAGTAGGAAAACAGCTAGTGCAGGAAACAAAGAACTCCTCAGCATCCCGCGTCGGAGGCCCGGTGATATAGCCCCGTTAGAGCCAACTTCCCCAATCAGGGAAGTGGAGGCGGGACCAGGTCAATCCAGTAGGAAAACAGCTAGTGCAGGAAACAAAGAACTCCTCAGCGTTCCGCGTCGGAGGCCCGGTGATATAGCCCCATTAGAGCCAACTGCCCCAATCAGGGAAGTGGAGGCGGGACCAGGTCAATCCAGTAGGAAAACAGCTAGTGCAGGAAACAAAGAACTCCTCAGCGTCCCGCGTCGGAGGCCCGGTGATATAGCCCCATTAGAGCCAACTGCCCCAATCAGGGAAGTGGAGGCGGGACCAGGTCAATCCAGTAGGAAAACAGCTAGTGCAGGAAACAAAGAACTCCTCAGCGTCCCGCGTCGGAGGCCCGGTGATATAGCCCCGTTAGAGCCAACTGCCCCAATCAGGGAAGTGGAGGCGGGACCAGGTCAATCCAGTAGGAAAACAGCTAGTGCAGGAAACAAAGAACTCCTCAGCGTCCTGCTTAGGAGGCCCGGTGATATAGCCCCGTTAGAGCCAACTGCCCCAATCAGGGAAGTGGAGGCGGGACCAGGTCAATCCAGTAGGAAAACAGCTAGTGCAGGAAACAAAGAACTCCTCAGCGTCCCGCGTCGGAGGCCCGGTGATATAGCCCCATTAAAGCCAACTGCCCCAATCAGGGAAGTGGAGGCGGGACCAGGTCAATCCAGTAGGAAAAGAGCTAGTGCAGGAAACAAAGAACTCCTCAGCATCCCGCGTTGGAGGCCCGGTGATATAGCCCCGTTAGAGCCAACTGCCCCAATCAGGGAAGTGGAGGCGGGACCAGGTCAATCCAGTAGGAAAACAGCTAGTGCAGGAAACAAAGAACTCCTCAGCGTCCCGCGTCGGAGGCCTGGTGATATAGCCCCGTTAGAGCCAACTGCCCCAATCAGGGAAGTGGAGGCGGGACCAGGTCAATCCAGTAGGAAAACAGCTAGTGCAGGAAACAAAGAACTCCTCAGCGTCCCGCGTCGGAGGTCCGGTGATATAGCCCCGTTAGAGCCAACTGCCCCAATCAGGGAAGTGGAGGCGGGACCAGGTCAATCCGGTAGGAAAACAGCTAGTGCAGGAAACAAAGAACTCCTCAGCGTCCCGCGTCGGAGGCCCGGTGATATAGCCCCGTTAGAGCCAACTGCCCCAATCAGGGAAGTGGAGGCGGGACCAGGTCAATCCAGTAGGAAAACAGCTAGTGCAGGAAACAAAGAACTCCTCAGCGTCCCGCATCGGAGGCCCGGTGATATAGCCCCGTTAGAGCCAACTGCCCCAATCAGGGAAGTGGAGGCGGGACCAGGTCAATCCAGTAGGAAAACAGCTAGTGCAGGAAACAAAGAACTCCTCAGCGTCCCGCGTAGGAGGCCCGGTGATATAGCCCCGTTAGAGCCAACTGCCCCAATCAGGGAAGTGGAGGCGGGACCAGGTCAATCCAGTAGGAAAACAGCTAGTGCAGGAAATAAAGAACTCCTCGGGGGAACGTGTTTCTGATGTGATAGTGTGAGATCATCTCACATCCAGTAAACACCAGATGTGTGGTTCAGTCTTAGGACTAGGGCTGATAAAATCCATTCAAAAATGAGGGTCTTAGACTTTAGGAAAACTAACTTTGCCAGGATGGGCCAACACCTCTAGGAGTCATTAGTGGGATGGGAACAGTTGGGGGATGAAGAAAAACAGTGGGCAAAACCGAAAGGGGCTATTTTAAGGGCAACCAACCTTTTTGTTAGAATGGTAAATAAAGGTAAAAGGAAAAGGAGGTCACTATGGTTCTCAAAAGAGGTAGCTGAAAAGGTAAAAAAAAAAGAGGGAGGCCTTCATGAAATACAAGAGATCACAGAGAGAGGAAGACAGGCATCTATATTTGGAAAAACTTAGAGAGGCTGGCAAAGTAGTCAAGAAAGCAAAGATACATAAAGAAGAGGAAATAGCCAATGAAATAAAATGGGGGGATAAGACATTTTTCAGCTATGTTAGTGAGAAGAGGAAGGGCAAAAGTAGTATTGTCAGACTCAAGGGTGAAGGGGAGGAATATGTAGAAGCTGATGAGGATAAAGTGGAATTGCTTAACAAATATTTCTGTTCTGTGTTTACAGATGGACTGGGAGCAGGACCTTAGAAAACACCCACAAACAGGAACAAAAACAAGGGGCATCTCAATTGATTTTTATAAGACTGTGTTCATGAGGAACTACATAAACTAAAAGTGGACAAAGCAAAGGGACCAGATGGGATATATCCAAGAATACTGAACTAAGTGGGGACGTTCTAGCAGTGCCACTGACTGACCTTTTCAATGCCTTGTTGGAGTCAGGGGTGGTGGCAGAGGACTGGAGAGAGGCACATGTGGTCCCTTTTCACAAAAGCAGAAGTAAGGATGGGGTTGAAAGCTACAGCCTGGTTAATTTAACCTCAGTGGTTAAATTAACCACTTTCTGAACACACTCCTAAAATACTTATCCACTCTTGAGTCACTTCTTGCCTCAACTATTGCAACCTCCTCCTTGCTAGTCTCCCTCTGAGTCATCTTTCTCCCCTTTAGTCTGTTCAAAACTCTGCTGCGTGGCTAATCTTCCACCAGTCCCAATATACTCATATAACCCCTCTTCTCAAATCACTTCATTGGCTTTCCTTCCATTTCTATATCCAATACAAACTTCTACTTTTGACCTATAAGTGCATTCATTCTATTGCTCCTCATTACATTTCCTCTCATCTCTCTCCCTACACCCCTCCTCGTGAACGTCGCTCTTCCTCTGGCTTGCTTCTCTCTATGCCCTTCTCTTCAACAGCCAATTCCATACTTTGATCTTTTTACCTTGCTGCTCCTTATGCCTGTAACAAACTACCTGTATCTTTACGTCAGGTTTCATCTCTCCGCTTTTTCAAATCCATGCTAAAGGTTCATCTCTTTCAGGTCACTTATGGATCTTAAGGAGGCATTTTCGAAGGCATTTACATTGGTAACTGTCCTAGTTAAACATGTAAATGCCTTATCTGGGATTTTTGAAAAGCACCCACATGGGTAGTGCCTTTCAAAAATCCCAGATAAGTCCCTAACGCATCAAGGTGCTGTGCAGTTAGCATCGGGGCATGTTGGAGGTGTTTCAGGGCAGAGCAGGGGCAGAGGAAAGGGCTAAGCAGGTAGCAGCGATTTTTGAAGCTTCCCACTTAGCCCTCTGTGCCTTAAAGATAGGCGAGGTTTTTCCTTGCCTATCTTTAAGGTGCAGGGGCTAAGCGGGTAGCATCGAAAATTGCTGCTACCCGCTTAGCCTCGGCAGTTGCTGGCACGTCCAGCATAACCCGGATTTTCACTTCCATTGCCACAGAAGTGAAAATCTGGGTTAAGGGAGTCGGTGGGCAGGCTATGCGCCAATGCAGCGCATAGCCTGCCTAAATCAAAATCGGGCTCTTAATCCTTTGTTCTCCCTTTCTCTCATTACTCTTCCCTACTGTACCCTTATTCTTATCTATTGTACTGTCTGTCTTGTTTCGATTGTAAACTCTGATGAGCAGGGACCATCTTTATATGTGTCTGTACAGCACTGCTTATGCCTTGTAGCGCTATACAAATGATTAATAGCAGCAGTAGTCCTATAGAGAAAAGCATGGCGATATAGTTGAATGGTTAGAACACTGGCTCATTAATGAGCAAGCTAGTGTTCAGATCCCACATGTGACTTTGAACAAGTCACTTCAGCCTCCAGTGCCTTTGAAGAAAGGTCTGCCAATGTATTTCTGGTCACACTGCCACAAAAACCCAGGAGTTGCTGCGTCACCAGGAGTCAGTATTGACTTCAGGGCACCTATTAGTATTATTCTTTTTTATGTGTTATGCCCATTGGTTCTGCAAGAGTGTACACTGCAATCATAGCCATCTGACAGCATGACTTTATTGCCTCTGCTGCAGCATATTGCAAAGGGTTATCCAACTTGACCCTGTAGATGCATGACACATGAGTTGTACATGATAAGAACATAAGAACATAAGATATGCCATACTGGGTCAGACCAAGGTCCATCAAGCCCAGTATTCTGTTTCCAACAGTGGCCAATCTAGGTCATATGTACCTAGCAGTTTCCCCAAGGGACACAGGTTCCACAATGCTTGTATTGGTTCAAGCATTGATATCCTGGGTCCCTTCTTAATAATGGTTTATGGACCTTTTCTCCAGGAACTTGTCCAAACCTCTTTTAAACCCAGCTACACTAACAGCCTTTACTACATCCTCCGGTAACAAATTCCAGAGTTTGATTACATGTTGAGTGAAAAATATTTTCTTTTATTAGTCTTAAATAGTTTACCCTGTAACTTCATTGCATGTCCCCTAGTCTTTCTATATTCTGATAAGGTAAACAATCGATTTACGTTTACCCGTTCCACTCTGTTCATTAATTTATAGACTTCTATCATATCTCCCCTCAGCCGTCTCTTTTCCAGGTTAAAGAGCCCTAACCTTTTTAGCCTTTCTTCATAGGAGTATCCTTCCATCCCCTTTACCATTTTGGTGGCTCTTCTCTGAACCTTTTCTAAAATCGCTATATCCTTTTTAAGATACGGCGACCAGAATTGCACACAATATTCAAGGTGCGGTCTCACCATGGAACGATATACAGGCATTATAATATCTTTTGTTTTATTTTCCATTCCTTTCCTTATCATACCTAGCATTCTATTTGCTCTCTTGGCCGCCGCTGCACACTGGGCTGAGGGTTTTAACATGGTATCCACAATGACGCCTAAATCTTTTTCCTGGGTGGTGGTTCCTAATGTGGAACCTTGCATCGTGTAACCATAGTTTGGGTTGTTCTTCCCTAGGTGCATAACCTTGCACTTGTCCACATTAAATTTCACCTGCCATTTTGATGCCCAGTCTTCCAATTTATCAAGATCCTCTTGAAATTTTCCACAATCCTCTTGGGTTTTAACAACTTTAAATAGTTTTGTGTCATCTGCAAATATGATAACCTCACTCGTTATTCCACTTTCCAGGTCATTTATGAATATGTCAAAAAGCAGCGGACCCAGCACAGATCCCTGGGGTACACCACTATTCACTTTTCTCCATTGGGAAAATTGGCCATTTAGCCCTACATGCTGCTTTCTATCTTTTAACCAGTTCCTGATCCACAATAGTACACTGCCTCCTATCCCATGACTCTTTAGTTTTGCCAAAAGTCTCTGATGAGGGACCTTGTCAAAGGCTTTCTGAAAGTCCAGATACACAATATCAACTGACTCACCTTTGTCCACCTGATTATTCACCCCTTCAAAAAAACATAACAGATTAGTAAGACAAGATCTTCCTTGTCTAAAGCCATGTTGGCTGTCTCCCATTTGGTCATGACTATCTACATGCTGAGTAATTTTATTCTTTATAATGGTTTCTACCATTTTTCCAGGTACTGATATCAGGCTCACCGGTCTGTAGTTTCACAGATCACCCCTGGAACCCTTTTTAAAAATTGGTGTTACATTGGCGATCCTCCAATCTTCAAGTATTAGAGATGATTTTAATGATAGTTCACAGATTACTAATAGCAGGTCTGAAATCTCATATTTCAGTTCTTTCAACACCCTTGGATGTATACCATCCGGCCCAGGTGATTTGCTACTCTTCAGTTTATCTAATAGTTGTAATACATCTTCCCGATATATCGATATTTCCTTCAATTCTTCCGCACCTTTAAATACCACTTCAGTCATGGGTAACATCCCTACATCTTCCTCAGTAAAGACTGAAGCAAAGAATTCATTCAGTCTCTCTGCTATCGCCTTGTTGCTTCTTAGTGCTCCTTTAACCCCTTTATCATCTAATGGACCAACTGACTCTCTCACAGGTTTTTTGCTACGAATGTACTTGAAAAGGTCTTTACTTCGCATTTTTGCTTCCGCAGCAAGCTTCTTCTCAAATTCTCCCTTTGCCTGCCTTATCAATGCCTTGCATTTGACTTGCCAGTGCTTGTGCTGTTTCCAGGTTTCGTCGTTTGGCTCTTTTTCCATTTCCTGAAAGATGCTTTTTTGGCAACAACAGCCTCTCTGACCTCACCTTTAAACCATGCTGGCAGTTTTTTGGACTTCCTTCCACTTTTCTTAAAGCGTGGAATACAGCTGGTCTGGGCTTCCAAGATAGTATTTTTCAACAACAGCCAAGCCTGATGTATGTCTTTAACCTTTGCAACTGCTCCTTTTAGTTTTTTCTTAACTGTTTTCCTCATTTTATCATAGTCTCCCTTTCGAAAGTTAAAAGGTAGTACTGTGGATTTCCTTACTATCCCTCCTCCACTAATTAAATCAAAGGCGATTATGCTATGATCACTATTGCCAAGTGGCCCCAACACCCTTATCTCTTGCACTAGATCTGGTGTTCCAGTAAGGACTAGGTCTAATATGGCTTCTCCTCTGGTCAGTTCATGAACCAGCTGCTCCAAGAAGCAGTCATTTATTTCATCTAGGAACTTTATCTCCCTAGCATGTCCTGCCGTGACACTGACCCAGTTGATACCGGGGTAGTTGAAATCACCCATTATTATTACTGCGCTGTAACCTTTGTTAGCTTCCTTGATTTCTTTGAGCATTTCATCATCCATTTGGTCATTCTGGCCAGGCGCTCGATAGTACACCCCACTGCCATTGCCTTTCCCCTTTTACATGGAATTTCAATCCATATAGATTCTACAGCAGATTTTGCTTCCTGCAAAATTTTAATCCTTTCTGACTCAATGCCCTCTCTAACATAGAGAGCAACCCCTCCACCAATTTGATCAGCTCTATCATTTCGATACAGTTTGTACCCAGATATCACAGTGTCCCACTGGTTGTCCTCCTTCCACCATGTCTCTGATATTCCAATCATATCTAACCTTTCATTTAGTGCTATATATTCTAACTCTCCCATCTTATTTTTTAGACTTCTAGCATTTGCATACAAGCATTTTAGAGAATGTATTTTATTCATATTAATTTGGCTATTGTTAGACATGGGTAATTTGGGATCTTTAAGCTCTGTCTGCTCCATACTTGAGTGCATTTGGGCTACTTTACTCTTTTGTGGAAACAGTCATGATAACTGTGAATGAGCATCATTTGCTCCATCACATATATGTAGTACACGCAGGCACTTCACACTCCTGGGATGTCCACCTGCACAGATCATCCCACATCCTTACTTGCTCCATATGGCCAATATTAGAGAAACATGAGTTTAGAGACATGCGTGGATGCCAGGTGTATAATATCATGCGGGTGACTTTGTTCCACCAGACAGTATGTGTGAATACCTTATCTGTCCAAGAGCACTTTGCGTTTGCATGCAGCTTGTACAGATGTGTGGCTTTTATGTCCTTTGATCATAGGCTCCTTAGTTGTGCAGTAGTTTTATTCATACATGTCAGGAAGACTGTATGGGGCTAGAACAGCTGAGACAGCTGTGAAACCTAGCTAGATGGTATTAGACCTTCCCTGTGGTCCAGCACCTATATTTCACACACACTACAACTGAGGTTAGTTGCATTTGTGAGGTCACATTGGGTACATTGGGGTAGCAGGCCATACAGCACTCTCATCTACCCCCATCTATCCTTTGGCCCAACCATCTGCATATATCCTTCATTTTCAGTCAAATATTCTCCTGCCAGTTGTTACACCCTGATCCACACAATGGCATTTCACTGTATCATTTCATTGCACTGTAGCACTCCCATCTCATCTGCAGCTGATGTGCAGGTCACCACTGCCACCCAGGCATTCTTTCTATGCCTATATTGTGGCCATGGTGGCTACTCAATGGCACACTTCTACCCACTCCTATGCCACCCACGGACATCACCATGGATTACATGTGCAGCCCTCACTTCTACAGTCCAACTAGGCCACTTCTACAGTCCAACTACAGTCCACTAGGCCACTCCTCCACTCCAATTTTCCAGTGAAAAGAGGAGTGGCCTAGTGGTTGGGGCAAGGTACCTCAGGCCAGAAGGTCAGGGGTTCAAATCCCACTAGAGGACAGCAACCTTGGGCTGGAAGGACTGAGGTTTCTAGTCCCACAGGTGCTCCTTGTGGTCTTGGGCAAGCCATTTAACCCTCCATTGCCTATGTTCCCTGTAAAATAGTTATCTCCAAGTTATAATGCCCTGTTCAATGTAATTTCAGTTTGTTCAATGTAAACCACACTGATGTAGAATAGCATGGTATATAAGAGAATATAAATAAATAAACTGCCTCCCATATTCTCCTCCCACTCACTGTCTCACATGTAAGGGACATATGGATGTGACATGTTCATCAGCTATTACCTTTGCTCCCATCCAACTGCACGAATGTGACTTGTAGAAAGCCTCCCTTATTATGACAACTGGCCTTAGCAGCCATTAATGCACTCATTGGGTACTCTTAATGCCCTTAATCCACTTAACGTCTGCTAACCAGCCTCTAGCACCCTTAATGCCAGAACAAATACTCCCTGCCCTGTCCTTTAATGCACATTGGGACCCTTAATGGTGCCATTTGCCACTCACAAATGCTGCACCCTTAGCGCTGTTTAGTAATCATGCCCCTATGAGTTCCTGTTAGTTCCTTGAAAAGGTCTGTTGATTAAAGAAAAGGCTTTCTTCTTTTTTTCTTTTCTAGAAATGCATAATTTCCATTTTTTCCAAGAGGAGAAAGCTCACTGCTCCTTGGGTTTGTTTACAGGAGGGAGGACAGAAGAAAGCCTCCTGTCTTGTTTTTTTCTCAACGGTTCTCCGTTAGCTATTGCTGCACTCTTTGCTGTGAGGAAGTTTTTCTCCATCTATTCTAGCTTGTGTATGACATTAATTTGTTTCTCACACAAAGAAGAAAGCATCCATCAAGAAACAAGAAGAGAATCAAGCAGTTACATTCAGGATTTCAGGTACAAGGGGATGCTCTGCAGAGTAAGGAAATCTTAGAACCTAGTTCCTGTGTTAAAATCCAGGCATCATGAGAGAGTATTAAATAACTTTCAACATTTGAAAGTATATGAATTGAAGTTCCAGAAAATATGCATTTGTCCAATCATCAACATTGAGCAAGTTTGCTTCAATAAATTCTTTATTTCTTGAAACACTTGCTCTTGTGCAAAGAGCTTTTTTTCAGTGACTGTGAGTTTTGTCCTACTAGCTGTGAAGTTCCTACTTCACCCCTACTCAGAATAAATTGATCATATCTACAAGTTGTGTCAGGCCTCAGCAGTATCTGGAGAGACCCCTTCTATATAGTGAAAATGGGAGAGATGGGGGTTACATGAGTAAAGTGGCAATAGTTTGTAGCTCCTGAAGTTTTCCATAGAAGATATCCTTAAAGGAATGAGGTTGTCTCTTATTTTATTAATGTTCTTATTGCTTCTGCATCTGTTGTAGGACAAAGGGGAGCCTCTGGTCAGTCGGTGCCATTTTGCATGATGGTGCTGGTAGGGCATGAGTGACTAGGGATTGCTCCTGTCCCATTAGAGACCCAGGGGCTCCTGAAGGTAGGGGAGAAGAGTCTGGGGTGAGGTAACTTGGGAGGATCAGGGATCAGATAAAGGCAAGACTTTCAAATTTAAATGTGAGGGGATGTCAAAGAGGGAAGCCCAGAGGGTCTTGTTTTTTGGGAGAGGGTTTTGGTAGGAGGGTTATAGTGTGGGGGTAGGAACTTGGATAGTTTACACCTTTAAATATTAACAGGAAGCTGGAAAACCACATTCTGATAGGCAGTATTTATTTATTTAGCTGTAATAATATACCTCCTTTAGTTGGGTAAAGGCGGTTTACATAGAGCATATGTTGATATACAATAAACAGCATATCGGTAACTATATACAACCATGCAACAAATATGGAGATACAATAAACAGCATAAAGACAACTATATACAACCATGCAACATTCACATAGGGGACATAACTATCTACAATTGGGAAGTATGCACAGCAGTAGGAAATTAGTCAGTTCGATTTATTCCCAGTGGGTGGGGGGGCAGGTTAGGTGACAGGGCTGAAATGTTCCGAGAATAGGTGTGTTTTTAGCTGTTTCCTGAAGGGCTTGAGGTCTGTTATATTTATGAGTTGGTCTGGAAGATTGTTCCATGTGGATGGAGCATATAGTTGAAAAGCTCTTTTGCATGCTTGCTGGTTGGATTTAGTTCTGATATAGGGAATTGTAAGTGTGTTCATCATGGATGTGCATCAAGATCTGTGGGTTTGAGAGCTCTGGAGTAGTGTGCAAAGGTGTGGGGGGTTCTGTGGGCTGTGCTTTTTGGGTTAGGATGATAGTTGTGAATTTTATGCGGCTCTGCAGTGGGAGCCAGTGAAACTGTTTGAGTATAGGTGTAATGTGGCCGTGTTTTGATGGAACTTATAGGGTCCTGGCTGTTGAGTGATGTGCTGTTTGTAGGGGCATGTAGGTAGATTGGGGTAGCCATGCTATATAGCACTGCAATAGTCCAGGTGGGGTATTACAGAGGCTCGCAGGACTGTATGGAAATCTTGAGGTTCCAGAAGAGAGCAAAGGGACTGTAGTGTCTTTGTTTTGTAGAAGATTGTCTTGGCAATCTTGCTGATGTGGGATTTGAATGTGAGGTGTTGATCAAGGGTTATTCCGAGGTACTTGACTTCAGTCTGGGTCTTTATTGATATGTTATCCAATGTTATTGAAGGGGGGAAAGGAGGTGATGTCTTTCATTATGAAGAGAGTTTCTGTTTTATTGTAATTGATCTGGAAGTTATTGTCCTTTAGTCAGTTAGTTACTTCAGTGAAGCATTCTTGCTGATCAGATAGTTTGGGTTGGTTTATATCAATTGGTCCGTATACCATGATATCGTCAATGTAGATGTGGATGTTGAGGTCATGGAATCTAATGATTGAGCAGAGTGGTTGGAGGTAAAGGTTGAAGAGGATGGCTGAGAGAGTAGAGCCGTGGGGGGTTCCTTGTGTCTGTTTGAATGGGGTAGAGGTGTTTTGTCCGATCTTTATTTATTGGTATCTGTCTGTGAGGTAGGATGTGAATCATTTGAGTACTGTTTCTTGAATTCCATTGGTTCACAGATGTTGTGGAAGGATTTGGTGGTTTATGGTATTAGAGGCAGAAGAGCTATCTAAGAAGATTAACAGGAAACCTTGGTTGATTCGTTACATTCCTTAACGGGCATTATCGGCACCCGTGAACGGTTAACACTGCGGAAAGCACCAATAATGCTGAATTAATATGTGGAAGCTGGGCCCATAGCATTAAGATAAAAGGAGGTAGAGAGTGGGCATTAATGGGGCGGAGACTGGGCAGAGATAGTGTGTTGTCCTTTAATGCTGGTTAGTGTTACCGTGCATTAGAGCTCCCAGTGCTGGGAACCCTAATGCCATCTGAAAGCTCACAGCAAGTGCTATTTCTGAGGGGAGAGAACAATGTGTTCCACCCACTATAGTTCTCAAATTAGTGATGTACAGGGTGTACATCTGTGATGTCTGGTATAACTCCACTGTGACAGTGGCAATACACATATACGCTGCAGCAGACAAAAAGGCGTCACATCACGCACACTACCACCATGCTGCCATGTCAGCATTGTGTGAGGGTGGGGGTGGCGGTCGCAGCAGCTGTGGCCTGCTGTAGATGAAATCGGAGTCCCGGCACTGTGTGTCAGGTGCAATGCTGCAGTTGCCACTGTCAGTGGAATGGCAAGTATGTCAGCAGCAGGTACAGTGGAGCACATGGTGAACCCTCCCTTCCAAGGTCTAAGGCAGCAGCATGCGTGGCCACATCCTCCGGGCCAGGAGCAGCATGGTGGGACTAGCTGTATGTGTGCAACTTCAAAAAGGTTATTTGCAGCACTGAAGCAGCAGCTGTGCCACAATGGCAGGGAGGGAAGTATTGGCCGGCATGCTCTCCACCATGATCGGTGGACCCTGGCACCTGGCTAGTTTGCTGAGTGGATGGGCTGGCCCTGGGATCAGGATGCCCCCCACTTGCACATATTAAGTGGATATGTGTATGTGGGGGGAAAAATATGCCACTGAGGCAGGAATACTTTGCAATATGATAATAGTCAACGTCAGAGGAAAAATGACCACCCTGCCCAATCACCTGCCAAATGATGACAATAATCTCTGCATGAATCAGTGACCCCTCCATAAGTAAGTATGCAGTCAGTTACATGAGTCACATGAGAATCTAAATTAGCTATTGTGATCTGCAAAATATGAGATTATTCCATGACTGCTCCACAAGCACACACTAGGAAATATTGGTCATTCTGCTAGAACACCCATGGTCTGCAATATGTGTGTTCATGTATCATGGCCTGGCCCTTTGACTGGACAGATCCCATATGTAAGACATGAATGTCAGTTGAACCAGCAGCATATATCAAGGCAGTGCAACATACAGACCTAACAAGATGTCCCTCTCCCACGCCTTCCAAACATATGCATCCTGACAACAACCACACAACTGTTCTGTGGCTCCAAACACATGGCCAGTGTGTGTATGACAGAAGTGTCACAGGTTGAAGACTAGCCTGTGGATCAGGAATGATACATCCAGGTATGTTAACTTTATCTATTGTAACCCTCATCTCTAACTGAGCCTCCAGGCCTCAGGATATACCAATTTGCACAGGTGAGAGGCCTGATTAATTCCAACTGCCGTAACACTGTTAGCCCACTTGGTGCAGCTGCAGCCTATAGGGAACTAGGCTCAAGTGGAGGACTGGCCTCTGTGAATGTCCAATTCATTCACTTAGTTGGTGACACTGGAAAGATTTACCTGCATGCACGTATGTGATTTACCTGTATGCACGCACGTGTTTTACCTGCATGCACATTGCTCTTGTCCTATGCTGCACTTGCAGAGTGCAATCCAGGGGACTCTGCTCCATGAAGTGTATGCACATATAGGTAGGTCCATTTCAGGCAAATTTGCACATAATAAACACCATCTCAACACTGTCTACTGAATATTGACTGAAGCATTCAGCAGTATATTACCTATTACCCCACATGAGAGTCCAAATGCATCTGTGTGCCTGACTGTGACTGTGGGACACTGACTTCTGAATGATTCATGCACAATTCCAGCTGCTGAAATGAGGCATAAGACATCATGTTGGTCTCTGCATTGCCTGCCACCTTATGGGAAGGCAGTGCCTGGAGGTGAATTTTGGGGTGGGGATAGGGTTGGGGGAGAAACAGTACCGTTTAGAATGTTTAGAATGTGCCCTTTAGAATGTGCCCTTTGTAGGTGGCATTGCTGGCAAAGGTCTATGTTCACATTGCTAGAAGCTATACAGGCCTCTTCAGTGTCTGCATGTGTTACATCAGAGGCTCTGCTTGAGATCCTCACTGGCTTCACATAGGCACTGAGTGGGACAGTCACAAGGGTGTTGTTAAAGTACAAAGAGGCAGGGAATGGTTGTTTATGTGTCGCCAGCACCTGTTCCAACATCCATGTTCAACCCCATGTTCAACCTGCCATGCTTCCATGTGCACATGGGAGGGACCACTACATCTGTAGCATGGGAGAGTGCATGTGCTGCACTAGCCAGTTTTGCAGTGTCCATGGCTAGGGACATGACATTATATGGGAGTACAACATGGTACTATGTTCAATGCTCACTGCCAAAAGTTGTGTAGCAGGACACCGTATTTGGGCCACTGTGGACCAGCATGCACTCACAGCCTGTCTCTGGCCCACTTTCCACTGTGTCTCACATTGTATAAGCTGTCCCCAAGTTCAAAATAAAAGGGTACATAATGAGGAGCAGAGGATTCTGGGTATTGCCTAAAACAGAGCAGTTTGCACAGGATGTATCTGAGTCGGAGGTAAGGTCAATGGCTGAACCATCTTAGCATGGGTCTGCCACAGACATGGCCTGGGTGCATAAATCTGTTGATACTGAGAGGCCACTCTCAATCTGACAGAGCTGTGACCATGTGTTATATAGAGTCAAGGTTCAGTGGTATGGATGCTGTTTTATTTATGGCAGTCCAGTCACTAGACAGGTTGCTGGATATCCGTGATAGTTGTACAAAGTCAATGTGTTCATTGTGGCTATGTGTATGTGCAGTGTGTGATGATTATCAGACTGGGCACAAATGATATGAGTGGTTGATAGAGCCCAGTGTTGCCCAACACATGCATGTTGCCTATGATTGATCTAGCTGATTTGAATTCCCAGAAAATAAGGCGAGTAGCTGTTCTTGGGCTTTTGGTAACCTGCTAATAACTATGGTCTTGGCAGGACCTTCTGCTTGGTGTTACTACTCCTTCTTCCTGCCTAGACAACACTCACTGCATTCGGGTTCCTTGGAAACAGCTGCTGCAACCTTAGGGACTGACATGAGATGTTCGCTCAGTTCTCCAAGCTACCATCTTCCCGCTTTTCGACTACTGCAATATCATTTTCAAGACCTACCAAAACCAGCCATCCACCTGCTCCAACTCGCACTCAACACAGCAACACGGGGGGGGGGGGGGGGGGGGGGAGACAAGATGGTGGCAGGAACCTGACCTGTGTTTGCTGCTCTGCAATTGTTCGGTGTTCCTGTGCTAGCAGTCAGCTCCGATCCGTTGAGTATGGGGTGGAGGAAAAGGAAGCAAGTGGGCTATCCCTCTGCTCCCCCGCAAGCTCCTGCCACTGGCCAGAGGACTCTTGAACATTGCGGTTGTGCTAGGGAAGAGTTAAGGGTGGAGGTGGGCCCCATTACGGCTGATGCATAAGTCTTATCCTGCTTATAACTGGTAGATATTTTCCTTCTTTTATCCTGACCATGTTTTTGTTGTAAGAACGGTTGCAAATCATGGCCAATGGTTATATTTCCTGTAGCCCCCCCCCCCCTATTATTGTGGACTAAGGTTTTTGGGAAAGATCACTTTGAATATTTTTATGTACATTGGAATGTTGTGGCGTTCCCGATATGTCTGATTGTCATTCATGTAAATACTTGAGTGTTATCATAAATGCCAATAAAATTATAAATCATAAAAAAGCCCCACAGCAACACAAACCTCTTCAACTCACAAAAAACAGAACATACAACACCCCTACTCAAACAACTTCATTGGCTACCAATATTAGAATGCATAAAATATTTGCAAACCATGAATAAAATTCAAATCCATTCTCACAATCTTCAAGATTCTCAACAACTCATCCTCACCACACCTACAATCCTTACTTCAGATCACACTGACAACAGAAGATGATGAGCTAGCTCAAGGACCATGCTATACATTCCACTGCTTTTTACGAAAACCAACTCTACCACCTCAAAGAAAGCCTTCTCACTCTACACTCCACACTTATGGAACTCTATTCCTGATAAACTAAGGGCCACAATGGACACATTAACATTAAAAAAAGTCCTAAAGACCCACATATTGAAAGATTGCTTCCAGGGCAATATAACTTAACCAGCCACCAATCAACAACTCAATTCTCCCTCCCCGCCCCCAACCTCCCTTATCCACCAGATGAAACTAATGATACCCTAAACTTACAGACCTAAGCTAATGTTGATTATTACCTCTAAGTTGATTTCCCTGTTCAATGTATAAAGTTTTGTTTCATTGCAAACCACTCTAACAGTAGGATAAAGCAGTATAGAAAAACTGTTAAATAAATAAACAAATAGAAGAGTCTCTGGCCAATAGCAGCAAGACACAAAACAGATAAAGGAAGCCACTCTGGCATATTGCAATTGTACAGAATACCATGTAACCAGCATACTTGTAGGGCAGGGGCAGGGGCTGTGATCTACTCTGGAACCTGGAAAATCCATCTGGAGGTACAGTGGAGGGACGGGCATCTTGATCTCACATGTGACTTGGCCTTTGGACAAGAGATGTATTCTGCAACTGTGTGTCTGTTATGCAGCTACAGTACTGAGTGTCCAGTGCAGTACATACTGCATGTGTGCCGCTATAGGCAGGCCCTAGATATGGTCTCAGAATGTGCCAGCCACGTTGTTTTATGTCCTGGGTTTTGGCCATTGCAGGCAGGGACCTGCAGTCTCTTAGATTCTCGACATTACTGTGCAGAAAGGTGTAGAGGTGGAGCTTAATGATTAGAGCACTGGCTCGGTAAGCAAAAGACCAGCATTTAAATCCCACTTGTTCTCTTTGTGGCTGTGGGAAACTCACTTCATTATAATGCTAGGAAGAGTCCGGGGTCTGCATTGACTGGAAGACACGCATCAATATTGTTTTTTATGTGTTACGATAAACATTGGGTCTGCAAACATGCACATTGCAATCATGTCCATCTGACAGCATGACTTTATTGGCTCTGTTGTAGCCCATTGCAAAGGGTCAGACATGTTCACCCTGCAGATGTATGACACATGAGTTATACATAATTGGAATATTTCATCATAACTGTGACTGCATATGTTCACATGCAGGAACATCCCACTACTGAGATGGCCACTTGCAGGGATCATCACATGCCCTTACTTGCTCTATATGGTTCATATTATTTATTTATTTATTTATTTATTTATTTAGCTGTTTATATATATACCGCTTTTCAACTGGGTCAAAGTGGTTTCCATTAAACAACAAGTTATACATTGAATGAGTCAATAACCCTCCCCCACCTCAACTACTGTAATGCTATATATATCAAGATCTCCCCGTTCCTCCCTCCTCCCCCTTCACACTGTCCTCCACACATCCACAGTGAATAAGGTATGAGAGGATAACTTACTTATATTATATTCAATATTAACTGACAATCATGTAGAGGATGTATCTTTACATGGCGGGAGGTACTTTCCAATCAATTTATGTGGTTCACTCTGTAGTGCCGAAGTGTTCTGTGAATAGGTGTGTCTTTAGTTGTTTCCGGAAGGCTTGGAAGTCGGTGGTGTTTCTAATTTTGGTTGGAAGTGAGCTCCATAAGGAGGGGGCATAGAGGTCAAAGGAACATGTGCAGGCTTAGCTACTGTGCTTTGTCCTTGAATGGAGGATAGTTATTGTGTTGCTTGTGGTCGGTCTTGTGATTTTGACAGATTGAGGTTTTTGGAGAAGGAAGTTCAGGTGGGATGTCTTTTGTTGGTGGATGGCTTTGTGACTTAAGAGTAGCATCTTATATTTGATGCGTTTTTTCAGTGGGAGAAGGTGAAGGTGTTTCAGGATAGGTGCGATGTAGTGGTACTTCATTGCTTTCTGAATAATACATGTGGTTGTGTGGAGGGCAGTGTGAATGGGGAGGAAGGAGGAACGGGGGAGACCTTGATATATAGCATTACAGTAGTTGAGGTGGGGGAGGGTCATGGCTTGTAGCACAATGTGGAAATCATGGGGGTCTGTGAGAGGCAGAGGCATTGAAAAGGTCTGGCTTTAAGGTATATTGCATTTGTGGTCTTTGTTATTTGTTGTTTGAGTGACAGGGTTTGGTCAAGGATGATGCCGAGGTATTTTATCTGCAATTGAACTTTTATTTGGGTTGTGTCTAGGAGAGACAGGTAGGTGATGTGAAGATTTGGTCCTTGGTTATATATAGTGCGTCTGCCTTCTTGTAGTTGATGGTGAGGTTGTTCTCCTGGAGCCATCTGGAAACATTGTTGAGGTATTGTAGGAGCTCAGGATTGGTAGGGTGTTTGGTGGTTATTGGTCCATATAGCATAATTTCATCCAGATAGATGTGGAAGTTGATGTTGTGTGCTTTTATTATTGAATAGAGTGGCTGAAGGTAGATATTGAAAAGCAACACTGACAGCGTTGAACCTTGGGGTATTCCTTGAGTCTGATGGTATGTGGCTTAGGTGCATGATCCTGTTCATATTTGTTGGTTTCTGTTTGTCAGGTATGATTGGAACCACATTAGTACTGTTTCCTGTATACCAGTGGCTTGCAAATGGCGGAGGAGGATGTTGTGGGAGACTGTGTTGAATGCAACAGAGATGTCGAGAAAGACTAGTCAGTATCCATTTTATCTGTTTGGTATTCCTTTTATCAGCATGCTCAGTAGGGAGATCATGAGGGTTTCAACTCCATGGAATGGTCAGAAGCCGAGTTGCTGAGGGTCAAAGAAGTTGATTCTGTCAACATAGTCTTGTAGTTGTTGCTGCACTGTCTTCTCGATGATCTTTGAAGAGGGGTCCAAAGGGTCAAGGTCTGGTTTCTTGAGGGTGGGGCAGATAGTGGATGTCTTGAGGCAGGAGGGCATCAGGCAATATTGTAGAGATGCTTAAGTGAGGTTAGTGAGTGCTGGATTCATTTCCTGTTTGGTGGCCTTGATCCAACTGATGGGGCATGGATCAAGTGGAGAGGTGGTGGTGTTGAGTGTTGTGATGATGGTTTCAATCTTCTCTTTGCTTACAGCGTCAAATGTGGACCAGGAGTTGGAGGGGGGTATGTTGGTGGGATGGGATGGGTGGGATATTGGGGTTTTGGTGGAATTGTTTGTAGTGGGTGGCAAGTTGATGTGGGATGATGTTTGTGAGCTGATCTGGGGTTGTGGGTGTCTTAATTAGTTGCTTGACTAGGTCAAATAGTTTGTGCGGCCGGTTGATGGCTGTGCTGAGTCATTTGGTGTGGTAGTTCCTTCTTGCATCATAGATTGTGGCATGGTAGATGTTTAGTCTTTCCATGTAGCTCACCCTGTCTGTGTGGAGTTTGGTTTTCCTCCATTGTCCGTCTAATCTCCGTAGGTGTGTTTTGAGTCTCCATAAGGCAGGAGTATACCAGCAGGTATTTGGCTGCCTGTAGTTTTGTTTTTTTGTTTTAGGGGTTGTGGATGACCATGCTGCCTTATTGATGTGTCATTCCAGTTGTTGACTAGTTCGATGGGGTCAGATAAATTGTTTTGGAGTTGGGGTAAGATGTCTTTGAGGAATTTGTCCTTGTCGAATGACTTGAACCATTTCTTTGGCTGGCTCTCACTGCTGAAGTTGGTTGGTTGGCTGTTGAGAAGGTGATGAGACTGTGGTCTGACCAGGGTACAGGGGTGGTCTGAGGTTTAGTTGTGCTACCTGTATGTGCAGAATGGGAGTTTGGGAAGATTAGGTTTAGGGTATTGCCTTTTTTGTGGGTTGGCATCTGGATTATCTGTAGTAAGTTCATGGATTCCATTGCTTCAAGGAAGGCAGTGGCATGTCTATCTTGTAGCAAAGGGAGGTTGAAGTCACCAAGGATGAACAGGTTTTTTGATGCATTGGAAATGTCCATCACTTGTTTTAGTATGTGGGATAGGTCGTCAGTTGCTGTTGGTAGTCTGTATATGAGGCAAATTGTGAGTTGTTTGTTGGTGAAGGTGAGGATGTGGCTTCTTTGATGCTTTCCTTCAGTAATATCAGAAGTGGAGGTGCCCTTTTGCAAGTATGACCCTCCCCCTCTGTTGATGGAGTGTGAGCAGTGTTGATGGAGTGTGAGCAGTGTGTAGCCATGCGGGAGGAACTGGTTCATGAGGATGGAGTCTTTGTTTGAGAGCCATGATTCTGTTATGCAGAGTATATCTATATATACTCTGCAGAGTATATATAGCTGGGATTGGAATTTCCCTGTGACATAGCTACTATTTTTTCACACGCACTATAACTGTGATTGTGCGGTTACATCAGGTACATCGGGGCAGGAAGGCCATACCACCCTCTCATCTACTGCCATCCATCCTTCAGCCCATCAATCAGCATATGCCCAGCCAGAATTTGAAATGAGAAGTGTTTCATCTGATTTTAAGGGTGTGTATTTCCTAGTACGCATTTGGTTTGTTAATGTCCCTTAAAAAATATAGTGCATTCCCTATTAAAACAAATGTGCGAAACTAACTAAAAAAACACCCAGCACTGAATTTTTCTTGGTGTGCACATCCGTTTATGATTTCCATAAACTGTCAGTCACCTAACAAACAGACCCCACACGTGAAGGGGCCATACTGGACTTGGTGCTTACCAATGGTGAAAGTGTTTCTGATATTATAGTGGGAAATCATCTTGCATCCAGTGATCACCAGATGGTGCAGTTCAGTATTAGGACTAGGGCTGTTAGAATCCATTCAAAAGCGAGGGTCTTAGACTTTAGGAAAACTAACTTTGCCAAGATGGGCCAATACCTCAGGGAGTCATTAGCGGGATAGGAACAGCTGGGGGATGTAGAAAAGTAGTGGGCAAGACTGAAAGGGGATATTTTAAGGGCAACCAACCTTTTTGTTAAAATGGTAAATAAAGGTAAAAGGAAAGGAGACCGCTATGGTTTTTGAAAGAAGTAGCTGAAAAGGTGAAGAAAAAGAGGGAGGCATTCATGAAATACAAGAGATCACAGAGAGAGGAAGACAGGCGTCTATATTTGGAAAAACTAAGAGAAGCTAGCAAAGTAGTCAGGAAAGCAAAGATTCAAAACGAGGAGGAACAAGCCAATGCAATAAAATGGGAGAGATAAGACAGTTTTCAGATATGTTAGTGAGAAGAGGAAGGGCAAAAGTGGTATTATCAAACTCAAGAGTGAAGGGGAGGAATATATAGAAGCTGTTGTGTATAAAGCGGAATTGCTTAACAAATATTTCTGTTCTGTGTTCACCGATGTAGGGCCAGCAGCAGGACCTCAGAAAACACCCACAAACAGGAACAGAAGCAAGGGGCATCTTGAACAATTTTCAAAAGACTGTGATCGTGAGAAACTATCTCAACTTAAAGTAGACAAAGCGATGGGACTAGATGGGATACACCCGAGAATACTGAGGGAACTTGGGGACGTTCTAGCAGCTCTACTGACTGACCTTTTCAATGCCTCATTATAGTCAGGAGTGGTGCCAAAGGACTGGAGAGAGGCTCATGTGGTGCCTTTACACAAAAGTGGAAGTAAGGATGTGGTTGAAAACTACAGGCCGGTTAGTTTAACTTCGGTGGTGAGTAAATTATTGGAAACGCTGCTGAAAGAGAAAATAGTGAGGTTTCTGGAGTCCAGCGGATTACAGGATCCGAGGCAGCATGGATTCACCAGAGGCAGGTCTTGTCAGACAAATCTGATTGATTTCTTTGACCTGGTGACCAGGGAGTTGGACCGAGGGAGAGCCCTAGATGTGGTGTATTTAGATTTCAGTAAAGCCTTTGACACTGTTCCTCATAGGCGATTTATAAACAAACTGAGCACCCTAGGGTTGGACCCTAAAGTTACTGCTTGGGTTGGAAATTGGTTGAGTGGGAGGTGACAAAGGGTGCAGGTAAATGGAGCTCACTCTGAGGAGAAAGAAGTTACCATTGGTGTGCCCCAGGGATCTGTCCTTGGTCCAATTCTTTTTAACATCTTTGATAGTGATATAGCGGAAGGGCTGTCGGGTAAGATGCAGATAACATGAGGAGGGATCTAGCTAAGCTTGAAGAATGGTCTAGAATTTGGCAGCTGGGATTTAATGTTAAAAAATACAAGGTCATGCATTTGGGCTGCAGCAATCCAAGGGAGCAATATAGTATAGGGGGTGAAGCACTTTTGTCCACTAAAGAAGAACGGGACCTAGGCGTGGCTGTGTCTGATGATCTTAAAGTAGCTAAACAGGTAGAAAAGGCGACAGTAAAAGCTAGAAGGATGCTTGGGTGGATAGGGAGTGGAATGGCTAGCAGAAAAAAGGAGGTGATAGGGCCTCTGTATAAGTCTTTGGTGCAATCTCATTTGGACTATTGTGTGCAATCCTGGAGACCATACCTTCAAAAGGATATAAACAGGATGGAGTCAGTACAGAGGGTGGCTACTAAAATGGTTAGTGGTCTTCATTATAAAACATGTATGGACAGACTTAAGGATCTTAATATGTACACCTTAGAGGAAAGGCAGGATAGAGTTGATATAATTGAGATGTTTAAATACCTTCATGGCATAAATGCACAGGGGGAGAGCCTCTTTCAATTGAAAGCAAGTTCTGCTATGAGGGGACATGGGATGAGGGTGAAAGGGGATAGATTCAAGAGTGATATGCGGAAATATTTCTTTATGGAAAGAGTGGTTGATCTTTGGAATAGTCTCCCAGTGGAGGTGGTAAAGAGGACAGTATCTGAATTCAAAAAAGCATGGGACAAACACAGAGGATCTCTAAAGGAAAAAAGGGGACTGTTGTAGTTGTTGATATGGAAGGACAGACTAGATAGGCCATGTGGTCTTTTTCTGTTGTCATTTTTCTATGTTTCTAAACAAACAATTAAATTTATAGTAAATATATAGGAAAACAGATGGAAAAGAATGGTAGGCAAGACTACAAGTGACGCAATGGAACAGAAAGGAAGGATTAGCTGTGTAACCATGGTGATAAGGAAAGAATATCCTGAAGTGCCAAATCTAGGAAAAAGAGACAAGCACTCCATACGTAAACTACTTTACGATATTCATTAGAATTGTAATCACACAATACTTTTTCCTTTGTATGGAAAATGAAATATATTGCGTATGGTTTGCCTGTGGTGTTAAGAATCTATAATTGTGAGCTTGCTGTAAAGTGAGAGGAGACCTGACTCATTTCATCAGATTCAAAGAACAAAAGATGGCAACAGTCCCACCAAATAACAAAAGTTAACAGAACACATATTTTTGTTTATTTTCATTTCCTCAGACTGATATTTCCTTACTATATAAAAGGCAGTTGTGCATGTGGTTTTTGTAAATCTATTTTGTGTGTTTGTTCTCGCATATGATCTGTTCTTGCATTGAAAAGTAAATACTAAGAGCAAATAGCACTATTTCCATTTGGCATATAGTGACCATTGGAACAAGACATGCCCCCACCCAAGTTTTCAGAAGTGCTGGCTCCCTGCCCTCCTCCACTCACCTCAAAGCAAAATAAAATCTTTAGGGCCATGAACAGTCAAAATTCTAGATGGTGCCTGTCATATCTGGACAAAAGGGGAGCTGCAGCTCAGCCAACATCATGTTGAATTTCAGTGCCAACAGGGCAGGAACACTTGGGCATTGCTCCTGTTTCTCAATAGCTTGCCTTGTCTGGGGCAAGGCAAATCAGAGTGGGGCTTAAACATGGTGAAGTGAAGTGGTAGGCAGGATGAGAGACAGGTGGTAGGTGTTCCTGGGCTCATGCTCTATTTCCTGATACATAGTACACAAGCTATTAAACCAATTCACATGCTGATCTGTCTGAATTATGGCAGAAGATTATGGAGATGTCCAACTGAATACAAACTGGAGCAAGTTGAAATATAGATGGATGCGATTAATATATGCAGATTTGTGAAGTTGTGAATTTGGTAAAAGGGCGATGCAAATCAAAGGGGAAGAAATGAAAAGGAGAGGGCTGTAGAGCTTTGCTCCCTGCCACAAAATTGAGAGTCTACTCTAAAGGGAAGAGCGCAGGTAAATTACCCAAAAGGCAGAGGAAGCTTCAATAGCCCAGTGGGATCACATGTTATCTCTTTTGCGTCAAAAGCATATTTGGCATTAGAATCAATGGTGACTCTGGATTAGTGAATACTGGAACCAAAGGTCTTGCATTGATAATGGCTGAGACCTCTGCCAAGAGAGTAGTGAGGACTTCATGAGTGAGTCGAGTAGTCCCAACCTCTGAAAGCATGGAATCTATGAGCAATCCCATTCATGGGTTCCCAAATGCTTTCCATGTATGATGAATGAGGGGGGCTGAATATCCATATTTTTGGTCACATAGGTACCTTTCGATGACAGGATTGTCAATTTTATCTAAATTTATACTTAGGGTTGTGCAAGAGCTACAGTCAGAACGGATTTGTTTGGCTGGTCCTCTGATAGCAAAAAATATTCAAAGAGCATTTATGATGCTGGATGTATCCATGGATCCAATAACTTCAATGTGAACAGCATGGATGCTCATACATGCAAACATCACAGCCCATCATTTACTGTTGGTCCATCCT
Organism: Ichthyophis bannanicus; assembly: GCA_033557465.1. Classification (NCBI taxonomy): domain Eukaryota; kingdom Metazoa; phylum Chordata; class Amphibia; order Gymnophiona; family Ichthyophiidae; genus Ichthyophis; species Ichthyophis bannanicus. The sequence continues at coordinate 350,593,040 of CM066032.1, forward strand.
TCTCTAGTTCGTCGTGACACAACTTCCCATGGTCTGAAGATATCCAGCTCTGCATAGGTGAATGGCGGTTCAGTACTAAGTCAATCAGTTGGCAAGTCTGCTATCTTTTGTTCCTGGTACTTGCCTCATAGTTTGTGGTGTTTAACACATTTGTGAATCACTGTAGTTGAGGCATTGTTTTGCTCCAATAATCCAAAATCCTACAGTTCTGATAACTCCTTCTATAAAGTGTCGACCTTGGTGCTGCTTGCTCATGATAGTAATGCACAAGCAAGGCATAGATGTGGTGCTGACCTTCAGAGCTTACAATCTAGTCAAGACAGACAACACGACAGCTGAGGACAAGAAAACATCTAGAGGAGTGGCAGGGAAACACATAGGAGACCAAGCAGATCAGGATCCAAAAGTACTTGAATTCTTTTTTTTTTTGAAACTTTTATTTTCATTTTACAACAAGCAAACGAAACAACAAACCAAAGGAGACAAATACAAATATACACATAAGGAAAGCAACCCCAATTACCCCCCACCCCTAAGCTTCTTCTCTGGAACTGAGGAGTATCATCAAAGAGGCGTATACATATGTACATCATCCAAACAAACAAAAGAGTATCAGCAATATAGACTGATCAGGTGAAATAGATTTAAACAGTCAGATGGGAGCATTTAGCATTTTAGCATTTCAAACATAATCGTGGAGTATCCTCCATTCAGACAAATGATAGAGGGTCTGAACGGAGAAACCAACAGATGAGGTATTTGTTCATATTTACTGTATAGACTGACAGGATGCCACCATTCATTGAAATTAAGAGGGGACCTATTTTTCCCCCAATAGTTTCCAGTAATATTGTAGTACCGGGCATTCAAACATAATATAAGTTAGTATGTGAATGGCCGTGTGGCATATCCAAAATCTGTTGCTCTGGGTAGCGGTCATTTGACTAACCTATCAGGAGTATAGAAACTTCGGTGGATTAAAAGAAAAAAGTGTCTGAGTAAGTGAGGGAGATCGAAAGATCCATGTCAACCTGCTCCAGGCTGGGCTCCCATGCTCCGGGGTCAAAGCTACATGCAACTCCCGCTCCCAGAATTTCTGTGCTGTCTGAGCGCATTGGTGAATAATGGGAGTGAGGGGAGAAGCAGCCTCCATATATCTTCTAGCGCAAAAGCTGTTATCAAAGCAGTAAAAGAATCAAGACTCTTGGGTGGACCACTCGTTCTGGGCGGCAGCCAAGCTGTCAAGGGCTCAGGTACTTGGTTGAAATCGCCGCCGAGCATTAATGGAGGGCTGGCAAATGCCTGTGCTAACTGCATAATACTTGCATAATAAACAGGATTATCCACATTCGGAGCATAAATACCAATACACGTAAATTACAGTCTCAACCTGAAGATGTGCACGGGCCCATCCACCCTCCTTATCAAAGCTAACATCCATTACAATAGCTTGAAGAGACTTCTTAACCAAAATGGCTACCCCACACCGCTTGGAAACAGCGGAAGAGAAGGCAGTCGCCATATTAGGCGTGGTATTAAGTTTCAATGCCGCAGCGGAAATTAAATGCATTTCCTGAAGAAACATTAAATTAACATGCTCATGATTAAGATAGCTAAGGATTTTCGTGCTTTTGATTGGACTATTAATGCCATTTACGTTTTATGAGAAGAACTGACACAAGGCCATCAAGAAAGATTATAAATTCTGAGAAAGAACACAATAATGCACATAGTTTCCCAATGTCCCTCATCTTAACTATGTATGACTGTGCACATAACCTAATAATCAATGGGTTAATGAAAAGCAAGGAAACGCCCCATAAAGACAACTAAGCACCGAGGTGCACTAGAGAAGAAGCAAAACCCCAGAAATTACTGGCGACCTAATGTCTGCGGGGAGAAACTCCAGAGAGGGCCCAAGCTAAAACATATAACCTGTAAAACTATGCATGTTTCGAATCCCACCGAGGTGCACATCATGGAGGGATAGAAGGCCAAGTAAATTATAGATAGAAAGAAAAGTCCAGGCAGTCTCTATTCCAGGCTGGGATCACCGCGTCGGGCCGTTCAAGATGGCGGGCAAATCCGGCAAATTACAGATCAAAATTGTTGAATCATAGTGGTTGGATTAGCGCATCTGATCTGCGTTATTTGGAGTCCAAAAACATTGCCAGTAGATCGGGATCTTCGAATGTTATGGCTGGGTTATGGAGAGTCACTCTGAGCTTCACTGGATATATTAGGCCAAAGTGAGCCTGCAGTTATTGAAGTCCAGGGCGAAAAGCAAGGAGTCACCTCCGTCGGTCAACTGTGGACTTTGCCACGTCAGGGGAAAAGAAACTTTATGACTTTCAAATTCAAGATGATAGTTCGCCCGGGGGCAGCAATGCGAATTTGCTCTACTCACTGATATCGCAATAATCGAAAATTGAGAGCCCGAGGGGTCGTCCGATTGAGCGCCAGATTAGCAGGAACACGAACACGATGCGCTCGGTCAGTCTCCAGATCTCTGTAAATAATAATCTTTAGCAAGGGGGGGAGAGTTTTGACCAAGAATTCTCGCATGTCTCCTGCTCTCACATCCTCCGGTACTCCAATGAGCCCCATATGGTTGCAACCAGCTCGATCATTGCTATCCTCCAGCTCTTTTTGAAAATTCTGTATCATACGCTCAGCCTTGCCCAATTTCACCAAGTGCACCGCGTGCGAGGTCAAGGACCTCCGCCATGTTGTCCTGTCGTAGTGGGAGACTTTCAAGCCGGTTCTGAAGTGTGCCAAAGTCTTCACGCATGGTTCGGAGCGCCGCTCCGTTGGATTGTACCAGCTCCTTCACACCGCGTATCTCCTCCAAGATCCCCTGTGGCGTTGCGGGGTTTTCCCAAAGTGGGGCCATCTTTTGTGGGGAAGAACTCTGTTTTGGAGCGTTTTCCGTGTGAAGAAGAGGGAGACCCGAGGTCCAGTCGCACTGGTTTGTGGCCCGCCGTTCCCCCGAGGCACCCCGGTAAGTTCAGAGCAAAAAAATGAAATTTATGCAGGTATTAATTCAGGATTCTGAGTAGGCCTCTCGGGAGCTTCAACGCAAAGCGTCTATCCCGCTGGACATCAGGCTCCGCCCCCAAGTACTTGAATTCTTGATGCACTTGAATTCTTTGCCATATGTTTCTTGTTGCATGCCATGCAGAATTGCCCATTCTGCTTGGGAAAGTTCATTGCCTGTGAGAGACTTTGTGCAGAGGTGCTGACAAGTATTTGATTCTCTGTCTAATGCCTGGTAGAACGAAAGTGCAATATGGATGAGATGAGCTATAGCTCTTCCGAGCAACACCCATCTTGAAAAGCAGTTGAAGCAATGTGCTCCTAAGATCCCTTCAGGAGCAATGCTGGTAGTAAAGGTAGTCACTGTATCTCTGGATGGACTTCTGAGTCAGATTCAGGATTCAGTAGCTCAAAAAAGTTCTCTGAAGCTAGGGGTGTGCATTCTAGTTTATCAAGGAAATTTGGCTCTGTCAACCATGATGTCTACATCAGCTTAGATGCCAGGAGAGCTCTTGTAGCATGGTCTGCTGGGTTCTGGTCAGTGAGTACATAATGCCATTGTTCTGGTTGTGTTGACTTCTGGATGCACTCGATTCTATTGCTAATATACACGTAAAATCTCCTAGTTTGATTATGTATGTAGCCCAGTACTACATTGCTGTCAGTGTAGAACTTAACCACATCTGGTTGGATGTCCATCTTACTTAGCATCAGCTTTGCTATCTCTACTGCCAATACCGCTCCACATAACTCCAGCCAAGGAATAATGTAGTTAGGCTATGGTGCTAACTTAGTTTTGCCAAAGATGAATCCTACATGAGGCATGCCTTCTGCATCTGTCACCATCAGGTACTGCAGCTATTGCCTTTTCAGATGCATCCAAGAAAACAGAAATCTCCTTGTGGCAGGCATCCTTGAGAGATGTAGAGATATACGTACGTGGGATATGGAGCTGTTCAAGTGCTAATAGGGAATCTTTCCATGCTTCCCATTCTTGTCTTTTTTCTTTAGGTAATGGGGCATCTCAATCAATTGTACTTGATGGAAGTTCTCTTAACAAGGTTCTTCCTTGTATGGCAACTGGAGCCACAAATCTTAGTGGATCATACAGGATCACTGTAGACAAAACACCTTGAATATATGATTTTTCTTGGGTTGAGACCTGGAAGAAAAAATGTGTCTCTTTTTAACGTCTCAACCTAGTCTGAGACTGTGTTGTAGCAGAAGTGTATCAACTCTTAAGTCTAAGTTTTTCAAGTCTTTAGCATGGTCTTCTGAGGAGAGTGTCTTAATCATCTCAACACTCTTGGAGGCTATTTTGTGAAGCCTCAAGTTGGCCTCTGCTAGCATTGCCTGTGTCCTTATCAGCAGGTAGATGACCTCCTCTTCATTGGGTAGAGACTTCAGTCCATCATCCACATAAAAAATCTCTTTTCTACAAAATGTCTGGCATCTATGCCATGCTCCTTTTCTCCTTCTTGAGCTGTTCTGCTGAGTCCATAGGTTGCAATAACAGGTGATGGACCATTGCCAAAAACATTGACTCACATTCTGAACACACTACTAAAACGCTTATCCACTCCTTAATCACCTCCCGTCTTGACTACTGTAATCTACTCCTTGCTGATCTCCCTTTGAATCATCTCTCTCCCCTTCAATCTGTTAAACACTCTGCTACACGACTAATCTTCCGCCAGCCTCGTCATGCCCATATTACTCCTCTTCTCAAGTCACTTCATTGGCTCCCTATCCGTTTCCACATCCAGTTCAAACTTCTCCTGCTGACCTATAAATGCATTCACTCTGCGGCTCCTCACTACCTTTCTTCTTTTATCTCTCCTTACAACCCCCCTCGGGAACTTCGCTCTTCTAGCAAACTGCTTCTATCTGTGCCCTTCTTTTCTACTGCTAACTCCAGACTTCACTCCTTTCACCTTGCTGTGCCTTACGCATGGAACAAACGACCTGTGTCTGTACACCAGGCGCCTTCTCTAACCCTCTTCAAATCCAGGCTGAAAAGCCACCTCTTCGCTGTTGCTTTTGGATCTTGACTCACCTGATCTCCTTTTTCTTTCCTCTTGCTTTATCCCTACCTACACTTTCTGTGTTTGTCTTGACTAGATTGTAATCTCTGATGAGCAGGAACTGTCTCTTACATGTCTGTGCAGCGCTGCGTACGACTTGTAGCGCTATACAAATCTCAGTAGTAGTAGTAGTACTCAGCAATCTCATTGCTGATGTCATCATTGCAGTATCACAGGAACCTCAGGTAATTTCGGTAGTTTTTGTGTGCGACAAAATAGTAAAACATTTGCTGGATGTCAACTATTATGGTGACAGGCTCTTTTCTGAAGTGGATCAAAACCCCCAACAGGTTGTTGATCAGGTCAGGCCTAGCGAGGAACACATTGTTCAGAGATGTTCCTTGGAGCTGAGTGCTGGAGTCAAATACAATTCAGATTTGACCTGGCTTCTGTGGGTGATAAACACCAAAGATTGGTAGATACCAGTACTCTTCGTTGTCTTTCAAAGGTGGAGCTGGCTCTGCATGGCCATTGGCGAGCATGTCCTTCAAGAATGTTACAAAATGCTGTCTTGTCTCTGACTTCCTTTTCAGAGTTCTTTGCAGTGAAGCAACATGTGAGACAGCATGCCTCTTATTGTTAGGAAGTCAGAGTCTGGGCATTCGAAATGGAAGAGGGAACTACCCAGCTGTTTGACTCATCCTTAGAGAATTCCTTGTCCATATTTCTCAGGAATTCTTTATCTTCTGTAGAGTGAGTAGGCTTATAATCATCTCTTGTGATCTGGAATACTGAGCTCCCCAGGTGCTCTCCTAAGTCTGACAGAAAAGTATTCCGGAAGGTCTGAAAATCACAGCTTCTGCAGTTGATAACCATTTTGATAGAGAAATGGTTGGGGAATGGTTTGAATAAGGAGTTGTGCCCATTTTCTAGCATACTGGTTGCATATCTGCTAAAGCTTGATTTATGTATTCTTTTGAGGCAAACATTGCCTACTGTCACCCATGCCAAATTGAGACAATGGGCATAAGGGGCGCCACAAGGACTGTTGATGAACATTGTGCAAGAACAGTATGGGATAGATTCTGACCCATGGGTGGATGTATACTCCCCACTAAAAATCCGGGTTATATTCCTGCCAAAGAGCTCCCCGCATATACATCAGAGATGTGCAGGGAGTTCTGTACAAGGGTGGGAGGGGCGGGCCAAGGGAGGAGTGAGGAGTGAGGGTGAGCTGGAAGCGTGACCCCCCAACCCAGACATACAGGGCCTATTCCGGTGACAGCCCTGTATGTCCGGGTATGGCCAGTTAAATGGGGGACTTATTCCATCTTTGATGCCAGCGACCATCCAACTTAGGATGAGAAGATGAGGTGAGAGGGGCAGGGGATTCCCTGCAGCCAGATCCTGGACCTGAAAGTTCTGATTAGGGGTCAGGCAGTGGGGAAAATGGACTTTGCTGCTGGTGCAGGTGATCGGGGTTCCTGCATGGTGTCAGGATGCCAGTGCACTGCGGCTCCATGAAGGAGCCCAGGCTGAGCTAGCTGGGAAAATACCTTGCCATACTACAGGCCAGAATCAATGCACATCCTGCCCATCCAGGCCCGTTGCACCTGACTCTGATCCCGAGGAGATGTCTAGCCCCTGTGGGATCAGAATCGAGTGTAAATCTGGCCCGTCCAGATTTTGGATGTTTGGATGGGCCAGATGTGCCCCGATCAGAATGGCCTCCATGTCTCTGCCCAGTAGAAGTAGAATTTGAGCATCTGGATGCAAAGGCAAGATTAGATTGACTATGGGGTAGATTCAGAGCAGCGTTTAGTGGGTCTGGACATCCAATCCGGACGTCCAGACCTGATAAACACTGGGACGCTGATGCAGCCAACAGATCTCCCCACAAGTACAGGCAAGGTCTGCGGGGAGCTCTGTTCACGGACAGAAGGGGTGGGCCGGACGTGGAGCAAGGGCAGGCAGTGGGCAGGAACCTGACTCCGGACGTCCAAGTTCAGCCATTTGCATGGGAATAAGCCCCCTGGATGGAGGAAGACTGAAGACCCGGGACTGCAAAGCGAGATGAGAAGGTGCATGGGGTACCCCGCAGCCTGACCTTGACCATGGCAGGCCCAATCAGAGGTCAGGCTGTGGGGAAAGTATATTTTAGGGTTCTGCCAGGGATCGCAGCTCCTGCATGGAGCTGCAGTGCCATGGCAAGATGACACCATGGAACCGCAGCTCCATGCAGGAGCTTAGCTAGGCTAGCTGGGTAAGTGTTAGGACGTCCGGGGTGCTTGAATTGGGGCATGTCCTGGACGCCCCGGTCGTAGGCTACAATTCTGCTCCCACGGGGCCATATAGCCCTCATGGGAGCAGAATCAGGTGCATCTCCAGGCCGTCCGGATGTCTGGACATCCAGACGGCCTGGGGACGCACATCACTGAATTGACCTTTATGGGTTTCAAGTAAGGATAATGTCAAGCAACTTCTGGTGTAGGAATTTCATCCCAGTTGTCTAGTATATGGTCACATTCTGTAAGAGTAGCAACTTGATGCTGCCATCTATAGCTTCTATCATATACCCACTCGCTTTCCTTCCCATCGACTCTGAGACTCTGAGACTCTTGAACAGGTTCTGAGCTTGTAAGGATAGTAAACTTCATGCATGCCAAACAAGTCATAGAACTCTGACCTTGCTAATGACTTGTCACTTTGATTGTCCATGATGACATACATTCTCACTGACTTTTGATGCAGTCCTTTGGGATACACCTTGGCTAGTCATATCTTAGTGCAGGAACTCCCATATGACCTTATCCACACAATTTCATACATTTGGCAATAAACTCAGGTGCTGACACTTTGGTTTCATCATTCTCCCGGCTGTGATTCAACACACAGGCTGTAGATTCTGGGGATTTATTTTACAACCCCTCTGGGTGTAGGGGGTTGATGTGTTGGTCACTGCCACAACATGTACATTTGATGGTTACCTTGCAGTCTTTAGCAAGATAGTTTAATGAAGAACATTTATAGCGGATTCTGTACCTTTAGAGCAGTTCTTTATCTTCTGCAAAAGATTTTTCTCTAAACCCATCACATTTCTTTAAAGGGTGAGATTTCTTGTATAAAAGGCACTGTCCATCAGGATCTTCTACCTTGTTTGTGGTGGAAGGGAGGACAGAAAGTATGGACGTTGTGGGTGACACTTCTATCTTGTGCACAGATATGGGTTTTCTTAGCTGACTTTTCATTTTGAAAGTAGCTGGCCTTCTTCACTTCAGATGTATCAAGTGAAAAGTTAGGATCATTCTTCCTTACTATCAAATCCTGGATAAATCTTGTGAAGATTACGAAAGAAGGGAAGTTTCCATGGTTGTCCTTTTTGACTTTTCACTATATAATGATTACTTTTCCTGCAGATTGTATGGCAGCATCTCTGTGATTGGTCTAATGCCATGAAAGGTGTCCAGGCAGCAGAAACTTTAGAGATGCAGATCAGCTTTGGCTGCCTCTAGCTCCAGGAGCAGGTTTCCCATTTCTTGTAGTTTGCGATTGTCTTTGCTTGATACTTTTGGAAAGTTTTCAGTCCTTTCAAACGGTGCATTCTCAATCTCTTTTGAAATACCATAGCACTGTTCAAGTCTCTTCCACATCTCAGCTAGTCCCTCTGAAGGGTTGTTTATATATGCCGATTTTAGTTTTTTGACTCATTCTGCAGATCCACTTCCCAGCCATCACACAATCAACTGATCTCATCCTTTGGGGAAAGGTTCAGGTTTGGCATCTTTACAGTCAACTTTCCAAGCTCTGTAGTTTTCAGGATGGTCATCGAACTTGGTGAGCATTATATTTATGAGATCCCTGAGAATCATATATTGGCCAGATCTGATCTGTCCGCTGCCTCTGTCTGAACATCAAGAGGCTTATGTGAGGTGCTGTTGTTGAGGCGTGTTCCATCGTTCATTGCCTGCTTTCTTATTCTTGAATGATGGCATGGAGGAAGGATGCTCTGGTGCACTTAGTTTGAGCAAGGTGTGTGCAGCTGATGCTCTTGCTGATAGGAACTTCCCAGATTTGGTGTGCAGCTAATCCCTGTAGAGCACCAGGTATGAGTCTGAGGAGAAGTATCTTCTTCTGTGCGTGTGCTGGAGCATGAGCCAGCTGTAGAGAACCGGTGTGCCTGTGAGCGTGTGGATCACTGTACTGGTGATTAATGTCAGTGGCGTGTTGCACATTAGGCTGATTTCTCTTTGGCCTTGGGCCTACTTGAGAGGCTGACAGTATTTCCTCTACATCTGTATCCTCTTCTGGGTCAGACTGTGTGTGTCCACTGGCATGCCCTGAGATAAGACTTAGAACATACTGTAGTCTTAAGTGCGCTGAACAGCATCTTCTGAGTCAATGTGGCTGATTTGGCCCTCCCCGTCTTACTGCCCTGTAACTCCTTCCAGGGCCTTGGCCTGAACCTCCGCAGCAGCAGCTGCCTCCCTTTCTTGTTGCAGCACTTCCAGAGCAACATCCAGCTCAGCCTTTCTGCATGTAGCAGCAGCAGCAGTTGCAGTGGCAGCTGTAGCAGCAATTGCAGCAGTGGCTTTAGCGATGGCTTCTGCAGCTGCCCTCTGTTCCTCCTATTCTAATTCTCTCTAATTTCAGGATGACCTCTGGTTGGCTAAAGCAGGCATGAGCTTTTGTAGCTTCTACTTCAGTGCACGCTCTTGCAGCAGTTGAGTTTGCTGTGGAGCGATTTGAATACATTGACCTTAGTGACCTTGCAGATTTAGGCGTATGCCTAGAAGAGCCAGAATGCAATGAAATAACTTCCTTCAGTGATTCTTTTCTGCTCTCTGCCTCCTTTAAGGCACCTTCCACCAAGAGCTTACATTTCAGGTATGCACTTTCCTGAAGATCTTTTTCTGCTAAACTTTCCTCAGTGTTAATATTTCTCTGATTGAAGCAAGTAGTGCTGATTGGTTTGAAGGCATTGTGTGATAGTTACTTTGTAGGAGGTTCTCAGACCTTAGACTTGTCCTCCTCTACCTTGTGCCACACCCTCCCTGTCTCTCCCTGTCTGTCTCATAAATTTGCTTGGCTTTGTAGGTTAGCGTTTGAATTCTTTTAGCCCCAGTATTACCTTCCCTTTGTGGAGTGGAGTTTGAGTTTTCCTGCACTGTGGCAAGAATACCCTTTGAAACTGCCTGCTTTTTTACTGCAGCATTCATATCTGTGGCCGTTGGATTAATTCTACTAAACTGTTCCATAGCTTGACGTGTCTATATATTGAAGCACCTTTCAACAAACACACACCGGTCTCAGATTACACTGGCCAGAGGAAGTGAAGGATTGGATAAACAGATTCTTAGGGGTACTTTTATTAAGGACCATTAAGGGTGCACCATTTGTGAGTGCAAAACAGCATCATTAAGGGACCCAACATCCATTAAAGGCCAAGGTGGGGAGTAGGCGTTCTGGTGGTAAGGGCACTAGCAGCTGGTTATCGGGCAGTAGCAGGACATCGGGAGGTAAGGGTGCCAAGCATGCACCTTAATCCCCGATAAAGCCGGTTGTCCTAATACAGGATAAAGGAGACTATCTGCCAGTCACGTTTGAGCTGCTGGATGGGAGCAAAGGTAATAGCTGATGGACATGTCATATCCATATGTCCCTTACGTGTTAGACAGTGAGTGTGAGGATAATGTTGGAGGCAGTTTGACTGCATCAGTGAGGGGTGCTCATATAACCTGAGGTGATGTCAGTGGGTGGCATAGCATTGGGTAGAAGTGTGCCTTGGAGTTGCCAGCATGGTCACAATGTGGGCATCAAAAGAATGACTGGCAGGAGTGCTGACTTGCATATCAGCCACAGGAGAGATGTGCATGATACGTCCTAATGAGTAAAATATTACCATGTGAGCCATGGAATAGCAGCTGGCAGAAGAATACATGAGTGAACATGATGGATATATTCTGATGGATGGGCTGAAGGATGGATGGAGGTAGATGAGAGTGCTGTATGGCCTTGCTGCCCCAGTGTACCCAATGTAACCTCACAAATGCAGCTAATCTCAGTTGTAGTATGTGTGGAAAGTAGTTGTTGTGCCATGGGGAAGGTCTATTACCATCTGTATGAGTGTCACAGCTGCTCTAACCACCCTACAATCTTCATGGCGCATATGCATATAACAACTGGCCAAGTAAGTAGGCTATGATCCAAGAACAGAACAGCCACACATTTGTAGAAGCTGCATGCAAACTCAAAGCGCTATTGTACAGATAAGATCTACACTCATACTGTCTGGTAGAACAAGGTCACTCGCATGATGTTATACTCCTGGCGTCTATTCATGTCTCTGAATTGATGTGTCTCCCACATTGGCCATATGGAGCAAGTAAAGACCTGTGATGATCTGTGCAAGTGGCCATCCCAGGAGCATGTTGTGCCTGCATGTACTGCATATATAAGATGGAGCAAAAGATGTTCATTCACAGTTAATCATGAAAGTTTCTGGTCATGTACAACTAGGGTTGCCAACTGGCCGGTTTTCAGCCGGCCTGGCCGGTTTTTCTATGGCCAGGCCGGCTGCCGGCGCAGAGGCAAAACCGGCCCTTGAATAGCCGGTTTTTTTGCTCTGGCCGCAAGATCGGGAGCGGCCAGAGCAAAAAAAGCCGGCTTTTCTCCCAACCCGGAGGGCTTCAGAGGGAGCCGGGGAAGCCTGCGCGAGGCCCCGGCTCCCTCTGAACAGCCCGCCAGCGTGAAGAGCCTTTTCCTTCACGCTGGCGGCTGTTCCTGTGAAGCCGCGATTGGTGGGAAAGGTTAAAGGCAATGCCCTTTAACCTTTCCCAGCATTAGTGTGGTTTCACAGGAACAGCCGCCAGCGTGAAGGAAAAGGCTCTACACGCTGGCGGCTGTACAGAGGGAGCCAGGGCCTCGCGCGGGCTTCCCCGGCTCCCTCTAAAGCCTCAGACAGCCGCGGTTTTGGGGGGGAGGCCAAGGACTGCCTGGGCTGTGCTGGGGGGAGGGGACCTGGACTGGAAAAGGGCTAGGAGGGGGGAATTTGACTGGAAATGGTTTGTGATGGGGGGGGACCTGGACCGGAAAAGGGCTATGGGGGGGGGGGGACTTGGACTGGAAATAAATTGGGTGTAAGGGGGCGGGGGCAGGAACTGTAAAAGGGCTATGGGGGGGGGGAGGGGACATGGCTGGAAATGGGTTTTGATGGGGAGGGGACCTGGACTGGAAAAGGGCTGGGGAGGGGACATGGACTGGAAAAGGCTATTGGGGGGGAGGGGACATGGACTGGAAATGGGTTGTGATGGGGAGGGGGACCTGGACTGGAAAAGGGCTATGGGGGGGGGGGACTTGACTGGAAATGGGCTATGGTGGAGGGAGGGGGACCTTGGACTGGAAATAGGCTGTGATTCGGGGGACTTGGACTGGAAATGGGTTGTGAAGGGGAGGGGACCTGGACTGGAAAAGGGTTATGGGGGGGGGGGCATTGGACTGGAAAGAAATGGGCTGTGATGGGGAGGGGGACCTGGACTGTAAAAGGGCTATATGGGGGGGGGGAAATGCACTGGAAATGGGTTTTGATGGGGAGGGGGACCTGGACTGGAAAAGGGCTATGGGGGGGACATGGACTGGAAATGGATTGTGATGGGGAGGGGGGACCTGACTGGAAAAAGGGCTATGGGGGGGGGGGGACTTGGACTGGAAATGGGCTATGGTGGAGGGAGGGGGAACTTGGACTGGAAATAGGCTGTGATTAGGGGGGCTAGGACTGCAAATGGATTGTGATGGTGGGGGGGTCTAGGACGGCAAATGGGCTGTGATGGTGCGGGGGGACTCGGACTGCAAATGGGATGTGATGGGGGACTTGGACTGGAAATGGGCTGTGATTGGGGGGGGCTAGGACTGGAAATGGTCTGTGATGTGAGGCTAGAGCACTGGAAATGGGCTGATGAAGAGCTGGAAATAGGACTGGAAATGGGCTGATGTGGGGCATGGGAGAATGGGACTAGAAGGGAGTGGATGCTGGGTGGGTCTAGAACTATAAGGGAACTGATTTTGGGGGAGGACTAGAATAGATGGGGAATGAGAATGGAGAGGGGAAAAATATTTTGTGTAGAAGAAAAGTCTATGATGGGCTGGGTATTGGGAGAGTAAGAGGGGCTTGAGAATGGAAGGGTGAAATTTAAACAGATGATAAAGGAATAAGGAAAGAATTGGGGGAAAGAGCAAAAGGGAAACAATCAGTATGTTAAGCAGAAATAGAGAGAGAATGGAAAACATCTAAAAGAGAAGAAAGGACAAATGGATAGCTCGCAGAAGACACGAAGAAACACCAGAAGAAAGTGACTGGAGCAATTGCAACCTGAAAATAAAACGCCCAAACAGAAGGTAGAAAATACTTTTTATTTTGAATTTATTAGCTGGAATAATGTCTGGTCTGGGAAGTGGTGTATTGATAACATCTTTGCGTTTTTGTTTAGTGCAAGAGGAAATTACTTTATAGTTTTTATTTCTCCAGTGTTGTACATTTCATGTTTGGATTTTGGGGTTCCCAGTTTAATTATTATCTGACCAAGGAAGTTAGCCTACACTTATCCTCGGTAATTTTTGTGGGTGGGGCTGGGGCGGGGCAGGGGTGGGACTAGGGGCGGAGAATGGGTGGAGCATGGCGAGCCACAGGTGTCGGGTTTTTCTCGGTGAAAAAGTTGGTAACCCTATGTACAACTCATGTGTCTTGCATCTACAGGGTGAAATTGTTTGACCCTTTGCAATTTGCTGCAGCAGAGCCAATAAAGTCAAATGGATATGATTGCAATGTGCATTCTTGCAAACCCATTGTGCAATCCTAACACATTAAAACAGACTAATAATAATGTATGCTCTCAAGTCAATGCTGACTCTCAGAAACTCAACAGCAAGACCAAAAGTATATTGCCAGGCCTTTCTTCCAAGACATTAGAGAGGATGCAGTGACTTTCCCAAGGCCGCAATGGCATTTGAACCCTGGTCTGTTCCTTACTGAAGCAGTGCTTCTAACCTTTGTCTACCCTTCCCACCCTTTCTCTATAGGGCTCTCTAGAAATAAACCAGACTACACCGTTGTCAGGCACATTCTGTGACAGTTTGTAACAACCACACCTAGGGCCCTGCCTGAAAACGGTCACACACACAGTAAAGGACTGCACTAGGACACTCATTCAACTGCAGTCTGCATAACAGGCATACACGCAGCAGTATTTAAATCTCCTTCCAAACGCACAAGCCACATGGTGAGGGCAGAAGATGCCTTACCGCCACTGTATCTCCTAAGCCTAAACAAACCATTCGCACTACAGAGGTCTCTGTACTTCAGGGTGGCACTGAATCACCGAGGCAGCAGCGTCTTAAAAAAAGAATATTTTAAAAAAACCAAGGAAAAGTGCAGGCCCGGATTTTTTTTTAAGGCGGAGTCCAGAGCACTTGTTTCTGCTGGTCCTGCCGCCCTTCTGCATGTAGAGTTATTTTTGTCAGAAGGGGGCATGAACCGGCAGAGAACAGCGTGCTGGAATCGGGACTCTGAGATTTGTTTGGGGGTTTGGTAAGCTGCCGCATATGAAAAAACCGTCCAGACTGGCTGAAAACCGGCCATTTGGAACACCCTAGTCTGAATATAGCTGAAGATGGATTATGGAGATGTCTGAATGAATACAAACTTCGTAGGGTTTGAAATGTTGCAAAAATGGTGAGGAAATAGAACATATACACATATCTGATGGATGCGGAGTAACAAATATTGGATTTGTGAAGCCCCCCCCCCCCCCCCCTGTTGATTTTTGGTAAAAGGTTTGATGACAGATTCCAAGGCGGAGAGAAACTTAAAAGGAGAGGGCTGTAGAGCTTTACTCCCTGCCACAAAATGGAGAGTCTACTCTAATGGGAAGAGGCAGGGAAATTACCCAAAAGGCAGAGGGAACTTCAATAGCTCAGTGAGATCGCAAGTTATACCCCGTATTGTAGCAGCAAAGCGCAGACAAACCAATGATACCAGGAGTCTGTTCAGAAGGTCCAAATCATTTATTTGTGCACAAGTCTCGAACCAATCAATTTCAAAATGGCTGAGCAAAGTTTTCAAGCATTACAACAACTTTTATAGACTTCTGTTCCATTCTAGGTATAGGAAACCATTTTCATTGGTCCCGGTAACCTCCGTACCTCCCGTAGCTCTTCTATTGGTCGCGGTACTGCTAAGTTTATCCAGTTTTGTCCCTCCTGTTGGCATGACACCTGAATACCACCCTTCTTGTCCCAATTACACTGGTCAGTTCATCAACTTGTTACTTGCACACTCTCAAGGTTATAGAACCAATTTGTACGCTTGCAGAGGAGCTGGGCTCTCGCAACTCATCTGTCAGCACTCCCAATTATTTCTTTGCAGATGTACTTTTCTTATCAGTAACTTTTAAACATGTTTTTTGTGATTTGTTCCATCTGTTAATACTTGCAATTCTGCTTACCTAAGCTAATTCAATACTTTCGACTGAGTTTCTATCTTACAATAGCAGCATATTGGGGGATGTGCAATCCTATATGCCTCTCCTACAGGCCTCATTTACAGGTCAAGCTAGCCATGCTGGCCTGCTTATGGTCAGACACTGGGGTCACAGCCTGCACCCTGCCACATTCCCCCCGTTTGATTAATCTCACCCTATTACTTAATAAGGTGTGAGAATTAAATCACTTTCTGAAGACTCACATCCTGGCTAAAGGATTTCTACGCAGGGACTGGCGGCTATATAAAGCCATGATTTTTGTTGCGGTCTTGCCGGCTCTACTGTACTTATCAAATAGGGTTATGAATGGAACGCATACAACATGGGCATTGAAACATGGTAAATACGAAGATAACAGCAACAAGGATTAGTACCAATACGATGAAAGTCTTAACTCCTCCCACCCATGCAAAGAAGGTTAGCAAACCAATTAGGAAATTTCAATGAGTGCCACGTCTGCACTGGGCACATAAGCATGGTCTTTGCATATCTTTAGCAGTTTCGTCAACTACTCGGACCTTTATCATCTATTTTCAAAACAGCAATTTGGTTAAATTTCAGTTTACCCACATACTCCTCCTGCAGCTGCTAACAAATAATCAAGTGCTAAGCGGTTTTGATATATCGCGAGTGCGCATCTGTGTACTTTGATCTAAGCTAAAAGCGTAAGAGCAATGACTAGTCTCATTAGTTTATTATCTCAACTACTGACTTGTAAGCGCAAATTAATACGATTGATCATATAAATTGGGGTGCGATAAACCATACATACCATCATCAGTCCAAGTGGGCGGGTCCATAATATATCAATGATTCTCTCTGGTGGCCAATCATTCCCCTTGCCATTTCTCCCACTGGCCTATCTGTAAGGCCTCTCTCTTCTGTCTTAGTGCTCTTTTGTGTCGTGGTGGGTAAGTGTATACTGGGTTATCCTAATTGTTCTCCATGTTCAGTGTTTCAAAGAGAAGAAAAGAAGTTCTGATGGTATCCTAAGACACAATGGGCTCCTCCCCAGTGTGGTGGGGGTTGTGCATATGCTCGGTTCCCCACAGATCCAATATAGGCCAGGTGGGGCTTGCCAGGCTTGGACTTTGGCAAGGAGGTTAGTCCATAGACCTGCAAGTTCAGGAAATCTGGCTAATGGGTTAGGAGGTTTCAGGATGTTTGGAGTCCTGACCACCATGCTAATCTTTTTTTTGGTTGTGGCCTGATAGTACTTTGGGCTAAGACCAGACCAGCTGTCCCTACCTTTTGGGTGAACTGGGGTCCAGTTCTGGATAGCAAAAGACGTCCAAAACGATTGAGTGCGCGTAAACACCCATTCACTGGTAGTCTTGGTAATTCAGTCTGATGTAAATCATGGAATAATATCAATTCTTGGGCTTCCCCATGGCCAATGATCTTCCCCATTGGGTTCCGCCACAGAAATAACACCATCTGTGGATCTTAAGACTAGATACTACTGCTCTCGGCTAATTCTAGAAATAAATTCTGTGAGGGGTGAGGGATCTCAAACTTATTTACATGCATGGCTTCATAAAAAAGTATTATGAACTAGTGATATTTCATATGACTTGTGGCTTGAGTATTCAAAACTCTGATATACACAAGGGTCCCTGGATTCTATTGCGCCTCCAGGCAATACGTAAACCAAACTTATATCCTTGTTTCCATGCATGGGGATTGGTATACGTAAGTGTAAGGGTTACAAGCATATGTTCTGAACTTTATCATTTGTGGTCCCTGGCTGGTTTCAAACCGTACGCCATTCGTTTATCTATTTCTCATCAGTTATACCAGTGTTTCCAGGTAGCATAAAAAACACATCCCCAATACGGGCAATAGTAGGTCCTCTGCTGGGGCAGTACTATAGCCTGGTTCCTTTTTACCTGTAACACTTTCTCCATCCCGTGGCACCTTCCTTGACACATATACTTATGTCATTTCGGTACGCTTTTCCCCTCCCATGAATACCACAGGTGGAATAAACTAGCTCTAATTAATAGCATTGCATGCATCAATAATTCAAAACAGGCAGGTTTAGTATGTCCCCTTAAGTGGTGGCGTTGCAGCTAATCTAGGTCCATCTTGATCCTTCCATCTTATGTCCATCGTGTAATAGGATGGATTCTGATGCGGATTATAGCATGTTTTTAATTTTTCCATGAGTGCAAAATTTAGTTCAGTGGGGTTATAGATACACCGAGTTACTGTCCCCTTGCAGGTTATAGTAAGAATGATAAAGCAAAAGTCTGAGTTACTTTCAGTCCATTCTAGTATAAGTTACTTGCAGGCAGTTGCCCTGGAGGTTAAAGCAGGCGTCTGTTCAAAACCTCCAAAGAAGGCAACCAAAGCAAAAGCAAAAGTAAAGATCATGTCCCGATGTTGATTGGAGTTTCTTCTGAATCCTCAGCTTGCTGCTCTTGATCACGACGGTCTTTTATTCTTCGTCCCGTTTGACTAATGAAGCAATTTAACGGGTGCTGAGTGTGGATTGAAAGATCCTACCTCAGGTTGTCCAGTACATAATTGAACCACCCTTTTAGCAATTTCATGATTGGCCGGGGGAAGTCTGGCTTAGTCAATGTAGTCTCACAGTAGTGTGTCAAATCACACACAAATTGGGTTCGTTGAAACAAAGCTGTTGCTGCATGGAGAAAACCAGCAATCCTCTTCGAAAGACTTGGCTGCTGCAAAGCACTTATGATGAAGTGTCCTTAATCTGCTGGTTGCCGTCTCAAAGTTAACTCGCAAGGTGCATCAAGATGCTGTTCTGCTGTCCACTGCTCAGGTTCAGGATCAGCGGCGGGCTGGACTCTGGCTTGTGGTGGATCCAGGAGGCGTCGATCTCGGCTACCTTTACTGCAGTTGGGGTTATACAGGATGACGGGGTGGTACGGTCCCTTCCAATGGGGTTCCAACGGTTGTCCTTCTTCCAATCTTTGATCCACAACCGAAGTACCAGGCTGGTAGGGATGCAAGGGTTCCGTCAAGTTGATAGGAAACTGGTCTTGGATCCAACGTATGGAGAGTTCGGCAGAACAAAACTAAGAGGCTAGAAGTGTCTTGTCTGGTTATTTCTGAACCAATTTGGGCTAGACTTCCTTTGATTCCCTGCACTATTGGTGGGGGTTTACCATACAAAACTTCAAAAGGGGAAAATCCATTTTGACTTTACAGGAGCTGAGCGTATATTCTGAATAAAGCTATGGGGAGCACCTTGGGGCCCACTTCAATTGTTTCTCCTTGCAAAGCTTAGACATTTGGGCTTTCAAGGTTACGATTCATTCGCTCAACTTTCCCTGAACTCTGGGGTCTGTATGCAGTGTGGCGTTTCCATTGTATCTGTAAAGCTTTTGACTACTGCTGATTAACTTGGGAGACAAATGAGGGTCCATTGTCTGACCCTATTACTGCTGGAATTCGAAATCTGGGGACAATCTCTCTCATTAAGACTTTAGGTAACTTCTCAGGGCTTTCTCAGTTCTGGTTTTGGGAATGCTTCTACCCACCCAGAGAGAAGGAAAGTACAAACTAATACTAATAGGTAATGGTACCCATTGGCTTTTGGCATTTCGTGTGACAATCCAAACTTGGAGGTTGTTGCATTGGGGGTCACACCTCTTGACTGAACTCGGGGTGCTGTAATAAGGCCTTGCTTGGCATTATTCCTTGGCACAAGTTTGACATTGTCGTGCTACTGAGGCCCTGATATGGTTGTCATCAGAGGGATGTAGAAATGTGGTTCTGCGTTGCCTTTTTCCATTGGCACTTTTCCCATATGTGGGTGGCTTCGTGGAGGAAAGCTTTGACAAAGGCTGTCCTAACCATTCAGGTAATTACTATTCGGCAGGAGGGTGACTGCCCGTCTTCTGGAGGCAGCTCAATCCATCCATCTTTCAGTACTACTTCTCCATTTTCTCTGTCACAATAGTAATCCAATTCTTTGTTGGGATATCGTGGGGTCCATAGATTCAAAGGTACTGGAAACAATGCTGCTTGCATTGGCATAGCGTTGTGGGGCAAATTTTGTTCCTTGTCATAGCTGCGTTGTCCGTGCTGAGGCATCTGCAAATCTATGTTCCCCTCGAGGACCTTCTCCTTTTCCTGCTTGATGTCCTCTGCAATGCATTGACAGCTACAACGTCGTTGGGGCCCAGACTGCCTCAAGTAACATCAATATTTCGGGACCATATTTGACTGATCTTTCCTCCGGATGTGATGAGTCCTCTTTCTTTATAGAGAGCTCCATGGGCAGTGCCAGGGTAGTGAAGGCATATTTGGAATCTGTATATACATTCAGTATAAGTTTTTTTCCTCCTAACAACAATGCTCCTGGTGAGTGCTATCAATTCGCTTTCTGGGCTGATGTTGCCTGACGGCTAGGGCTGATGATTCAACTACTTCGTGATGAGTGACGACTTCATATACGGCACAGCGTCGTCCATCAAGGATGAGAAGCTGCTCCCATCAACATAATAGGTTTTGGTCAGGATTGTCTATGGGCACATCTGTCCCAAGGTCGGGCTCGACCTGGAGAACACAGTCTCCATGACTTCGATACAGTCATGTTCTGGGAGTTCTTCACTGATGGGTATCAAGGTGGCTGGATTCACTCAGGCCATGGCTCACTTCAAGTTTGTATCGGTGGTTTTCACATAACAATGCTCTGGTACTTTTAACATTCGGGAATTGGTGAGCCAATAATTTGCTTTCTGTTCCATAAGGGCAAGGACTGCATGTTGGCACAGTGACTCGTATGTTCTGTACCTTAGTGTGGAGTTTTGTTCCTGCGGTCAAACTTACTAGTAGTCGCTGTTAGCTGCAAACTGCTCTCAAGCAAGGTGGCCATCCTTTGGCCACAGGGTCCAATTGTTTTTGATAGGTAGGCCTACAGGTCGCTCCCCATTTCCCAATTTCTGAGTCAACATTGCCCTAAGGCATTTGCCTGTGCTTCATGTAACAAAACAAGTGGAAAGGTTTGTGGACATCTGGTAGTCCCAAGCGCATGGCGATGACATGTAAGTTCTTCTTTTAACTGGGGACAGGCGTATCCTGCTCAAGTCCCCCACCCCGGTGGCGACTTTTCTTCTCCTTTTGTGATTGACTTCATACAGTGGTTTGGCAATTTGGGCAAAGTTTGGGTATCCAACATTCGGCAATATCCTGCCGCTCCCAGAAAAGGACTCTGACTTGCTTGCTGGTTGTTGGAGTTGGAATTCTGCATACTGCTTCTTTTCTTTCTCTGCCTAATCTTTTCTGCTCTTCCTTGGGTGCTACGGAAAACCCAAGTATTTCACTTCTTTTTTGGCCATAGCTGTGCTTTTGCTCAGGAAACTATGAATCAAGCTTCCTCTAGAAACTGCAAGAGATCTTTGGTTGGGCTAGTAGCCATTACACTTTCTGAACGGCAGCTATCAACAGATCATCCACGTTATTGTGGAGAAGCAACTCTCTTCCACGGGGGCTAATGGATAGCACGTTGAAAGGTCTTGATCTCAGTGCGGCACTAAAGATGGGTCGGCTAATTCTTGAAATCCTTGGGGTAATCTTGTCCAGGTAAGGTTGGCCCCCTCTTCCAAGAGATGGGGTCATGCCATGTCGAATGCAAAAACAAATATTTGGCTTACAGGGGCTAATCTCTATGGCAAAAAGAATGCGTCTTTTAAATCCCAGTACAGTGAAATGGGTAGCTTCAGCAGGTATCAGTTCCTAGGAGGGTGTAAGGCTTGGGTACGACTGGATGTATGGTCTCAGCTGCCATCATGTTACTCTTCTCAAATCGTTGCACTGGGCGAATAATCATCTGTCCCAGGCCTTTCTTTACGGGCAAAAGTGGGAGTGTTTCCAATGGGGATTGGACATACTTTTAGTAGGCCCATACCCTCAAGCAAAGTCTTTTGTAGGTGCGGCGATGAATGCCTTTCAATTGCGGCTTCCCCTTTGGGCGAGAGGGGTACTGTTTGACGGGTACTGGTGGTAGCACTAGGCTTGAGGGTTACAATCACTGGGAGCTATATGTTTTGGCTAAGGCCTGGGGGACTGCCTTCTGCCCATACGCCAGGTTGGTGCATCAATGCTTTTCAAAGTTTGTTCAAAATAGGTATCTTGTAATCGAATCATCAATGTTAGTATCATCCATTCCTTCTTCTCGGGGGAAACCGTCCGCAGCATATAACTCCTGCTGGTTTGGTTTGGGGATTTACTGTCATTTGCATTTCCACATCCTTGCTCAGAGAAAGATATTTGTGCTTGAAGCTATGGCTAACATATATAGTTCCCAGTTAGTGGCACTGCGACATTTCGGGCATGTAAAGGAATTGAATGAGTTTACCTTGCTTGTCCTTCCCAGACTGCAATATTCGGTTTTGAAGAAAAAATGACTTTGTGGCTTTGGTCACCAGTTGCTCCTATAATGGTGACTGCTTTTGGTAAGTGAATGGGGCTATCTTTTTGTCTTTAACTGAATGGTTTGTGCTCCAGTATCAACCATAAAGTCCATAATTTGGTCTCATATTGTATTCCGACCCCATAGGCTCCTGGAGACCTAAAGCACAACTTGGAGCCCGGTCTGTCCTAATCCACGTCATTCTCATCATGAGTCTTGGTGTCCTGTGGCCAATGCTTGAATGGCTCCTCCTCTCTCCTCGCTGGAATTTGTTCTCGATTGGCTCCCTCCTCGGCTTCGGGGATAGATAGCTTCGTCCTTTCTTCTCGCCACTGATGGCTGCTGTCGTCATCAATGCTGGGTGGTCTTCGAAGTGTGACGGGCAACGTATCTCTCGCAATGGTCCTTCCTCTCTGCAATAGGCCGCATTGGGTTTCACGCCTAGTCTCTGGGTCCGGCCCTATGCCTTGACCGCCGCCCTTCTTCCCTCTGCTCCTTCGACTAGGGACACCTCCCCTTTGTCTGTTCCACTATGGCCGCAGCCAAAAAAATCAGCTTTCTTCTTCATCTTTCTATCACATTCTCTCTGATCTTTCAGTACTCACGATTCGGGAACATACACTTTATGAGCGACTTCAGTAACTGTGTTGCATTCATGCCCGCAAACCTTCTAACTTTGCTTGTAAATTTGCGGTCTAATGTCTGGTTGAGACTGGTTTACAAAACGAGCAGATTCACCATACATCAACGTTCCTGGTGCCTCGGGATCATAGGTGGGCTATACATTTCTGTATGCCTTCAGTTAATCTTTCATAAACATCTGCTGGGGCTCTTCATCATCTATCCCTTGGATTAACCTCCTGCCACTTTGGAAAGAGTTCATAGCTTTCTGGCCCCACCCTTATCCCTTTTTAGGCCTTGTAAAAAGCCTTGGCGCAAAACGGCCTAGCGGCCCTGTGGATCCTCATCTGTATTTGGATCCCATTGTGGGGTCTTCATTCGGGAATTCTCTCTGAGCTTGCTTCTTCGACGGTCCTATTATATTCTGCACCTGTGCCGGAGCTTATCAGGGTTCTCCTGCCATCCACTTCAATAGCTGCTTTTTGTCCTAATCCTTGCTCGCTCTTCTGTAGTGAATAGGGTGCTCAGGATCTGGCGGCAATCTGGCCAACTGGTTAGGTGAGTTTCCATACTACTAGATACTAATTCAGTCAGCTCCTGGTGCTTACTAGAATAGGAGGCGTTTAATGCGACCTCCAATTTAATAAATCAGTTGTCGAGAAAGGGATATACCATAAGTTTAGGGGGTCCCGCTACCCCTTCATCATTATCATTCTTTACGGGCAACTCCCGGGACTTGCCGTAAGGGAAACAAGTTTGGCTGGCATGGGTGGTCCTTTTGTATGGACCCCCCTTTTTAATGGTTATCGTTGTTTGTTGGTTTTGCCCTTTGGCAGGCGTCACTTTCTTTTTCTCCACAAGGTTTTGCTTTGGGTTTCTCTCTCCACACTGGCGTATCTAGTGCTAGCGCTGGCTTTCCTCAATTATTTGTACATTGTTCCTCCTCAACTGGGGGATTCTCTCTTTCTCCTCTTCCTGTCTCCACTTCTGACTCGATCTTACTAGTTCCTCCTCTTCTTTTCCCGCTAATTCTTCCTCTTTCTCTCCTCCGGGGGGGGCGATCAGGGGTTGGGTGCCCGCCTCGGCTTCTAGCCTACGATGTCTCTGGGGTTTCTGGGGCAGGACGCCGGGCTACCTCTTAACTGGACCTGGGGGTTTCGGGGCTGCCTGAGAGTTATTTCTGGGGAATCAGGATCGGCCAGGATGGGCTCTTTCTGGCTTTCTTATCCTGCTTTTCATCTAGGCTGTTCCGTTTTCTGTTTAGCAGCTGTTTTAGCTAACATTATTCTGCACTGTTCCTCATACCCGCGCTGCGCCCAGGGGGTGGAGGATCTTCACAACTAGCTTAACCCGGAATCTATATAGGGGTACTGATCGGGGTGCGCTATCCG
The DNA here is from genome assembly GCA_033557465.1 of Ichthyophis bannanicus. NCBI lineage: Eukaryota > Metazoa > Chordata > Amphibia > Gymnophiona > Ichthyophiidae > Ichthyophis > Ichthyophis bannanicus. The sequence continues at coordinate 350,617,032 of CM066032.1, forward strand.
CACTCTACGGTGTATTGACGGCATAATCTCTACTTTGAACGTTCCCTCTCGGGGCCAGATGGGGTCTAGCTCGGGGCCCCTCCCTAGGGTACACCAAATCTGCAACAACCGGCTGCTGTCATTTTTAAATACCATAATCTCCTGATATATCCCTCTTTAAAATGGGCCGATCATACATTCTATGGGAGTTGTTTCTAGTAAGACCCCCCGCCCCTCCCATTTCGCTGTGTGTGCCGCACAAACAAACCAGACATAAGAAGTGAAAGGAGGGGCTGGACCCGTGGGGTAGGGGGTCACAACCACTGTCCTCCTGGAAACGTAATAATTAACAAATAACAAGGACCAATGACGACAAGCCGCTTCCCCTTGGTTTCGCCGACCTGAAATGAACGCGAGGTGTCGCCCGGTCAGGGAAATGCGCCTATCCTCAGGGGTCCGCCTTCAACTCTGGTCCTGGCTTTGTGCTGCCAGACCTCTCATTCCCCACTTCGTGCACCTACACAATCATGCTAGCAAACGTAATCCCAGAAATGCATTCTTGTTTCTATCTCGGGTTTCTGGACGTAGTCCTTTCCAACTTTTCCTTCCCAATTACAAAAAGGATGGGGGTTTCACCCGGCGAACTTCCCATGCGGGGGTTATTCGGTGGGGTGGGGTTGGGGGTGTGGGGGCCCTTCCTTGAAGAGTTGAATCATGTGCTCTCTTACTCAATTCCCAATATCTCGACGATTACAAAATTCCCAAAGTTCCAAGTTCCCAAAATTGCAGTTAACTGCCTTGTCTATTTCCTGTCTCTAGACCCCAAAATCAAAACTATACTCAACCGGAAAAATCCGGTCTTCAACCTTCCCAAGCAGGCTCATGGAGTTGGACCCTCGTGACTTTCCCCTCACTCGGGTTCGATGCGTTGACCTCCAGCGCGGGCTCGTTCACCCGCCTGAGCTGGGTCCGACAAGCTCCCTCCGCCTACAAGGTACCGGTGGGCGCCAGGGAGCAGCCCTCGTCGAAAAAGAAAACTACGGGGGCGGCCCCGAATTCCCGGCCAGGAAACCCAAAGGCCTATAGAGGCGAAGAAAAGGGTTCCGTGGTATATATTGCCCCTAATTATACACTTTGATTCCACAAGCCTTCCCGGCCAACTCACCAAGGAGTTATTTAGCAGCAAGCTGCAGAGACACCATTGAATACCATGGATGCGTCCTGTTTCAGAAGGTTTCCCAAAATCATTTATTGTTGGTTGCACAAGACTGGGTCTCGATACCAATCACAATTTTCACAAATGGCTCTCCCTGAAGCAAAGTTTTCAAGCATTTACAAACAAACTTTTATAGGGGACTTCTGTTTCCCCCAAATTTTCTAGGGTATAGAAAAACATTTCATTTTGGTCCCCCGTAACCTCCCGTACCTCCCGTACCTCTTCCTAGGGGTCCCGGTTTACTGATTAAGTTTGTCCAATTGATGTGTCCCCTCCAGAGTGGGGCCATGACACCTGGCATACCCCCCTTCCCTTCTAGTCCCAACTTACCAAGGTCCAGTTCCCACTCAACTTGTGTCCACCATTTCACACTCTCTAGGTTTTATAGAAAACCAATTTGGTACGTGCAGGGGAGGGAGCTGGGGGCTCGCTCCACTCTGCAAAACAAAACTCCATCTGGTCAGCACTCCCAATTATTTTCTTCTTGTCAGATGTTTACTTTTTCATAAACTCCGTAACTTGTTTTTTTTTTTTGAAACATTTGGTCCTTTTTCTGTATTATTTCCATCTTTTTTCCAATACTTCTGCACAGTTCTGCTTACCTAAGCTAATTCAATACTTTCTACTGGAGTTTCTATCTTTACAATATGCAGCATATTGGGGGATTTGGCAATCCTATAATGCCTGACTCCACAGGCCTCACTTTTACAGGGTCCCGCTAGCCATGCTGGCCTCTGCTTAAGTTTTTTTTTTCCCCAGAAACACCCACTGTGGGTTCACAGGCCTGCACCTGCCAC